>NW_024121299.1:3676619-3816619 GCF_016745375.1 Pimephales promelas | reverse complement strand
CAAATCTGAAGTAATCGGGTCAAAAAGGTCATTACCTGTGCTGATGTAAAAATAAAGCTGCATTTGTAATGAGGATTTGTCATGAAAGTTACACTGCAAATTGAACATTGACTGAAATGGTCATAATACAATATATGATTGGCAATATGCGATGATTGCACAATGATTGCGCTGCCATCCTCATTCTCTTGTTCTGCACATAGGAATTGTGAATGTAAGGTTCCTAAAGTTTAAGAGCACTGAGAAAGATCTCAAGCATCTCTTGGCTCACACAGAGCTGTCATCCTTTCTCAGTTTCCTGCATGTTATTTTTCTCTGCTCTCGCTGCAAGTGCTTTCTGTGTTTTACTCTCTCATTCACTCTGACAGGGTTATTTATTTAGAGGTATAAGAGCAGACGATCTGCTCGTTGGATGCTTCATACTTACAGATAAAAGTGTCATTCCACATGAGGACATTTTAAAACATTCATCTCAACTATATTTTCAAGAGCACATCTTAAATTTTTAATGGGAAGATGCATAAGAATTTATCATGACACACAAACAGGAAGTGTCTCTCACAAAGGAAAATGCTATTTTATTTTAATAATTCAATTTATAAGTTATCAGACAGGAAATGAAATAAGGTTACAGTAGTTAGCTTTCTTTATGTCGACTGCATGAAAGTGTGAGAAAGAGACGAAGAGAGAGAGAGAGAGAGCAGTGAACAGTCTAAGTGTGAAGTGAAAAGGTTATAGAGAAAATGCTGTATAAGAGCTATCCAACCATAAAAATCATGCATTTAACATCCGCTCAGCGGACCACTCACATGCACACAGACCACAAGGTTTTCCTGATATCACACCATTTTGATATTTTGACACCATCTCTATAAAATGTTGCATGATGAAATCCAGTAGTTTTTTGTGTCAAGTAAAAATTTAAGCAATGTTTATGGTTCATCGCTTATGCAAATATACTCATTTTACATTAGATGTTGTACAAATATGATGCTTAAAATAGAACAGAATCAATTTTTTGGCCTGTTTCATGGAAGAGAAAGAATGAATATTTTAAATGCATGTGATGTATTGGTAAAAGCTTTTAAAAAAAATTCCTAGAAATATAAGGAAGTTAAGACAGAATGCTATGAGAGCTAAAAATGACACACACACACACACACACACTTGCTGGAAAGCCAGGAGATAACCAGAGAGATCGAAAGGACAGAGCCCTCAACAGCAAATAAGAGTTGACCTTGAGCAGCATATCACACTGGATCCTGTAAATGTCCGTATTGTATTGCTTGTGTGTGTGTGGTGTGTGTGTGTGTGTGTAGACACATCTGTGTATACGAGAAACATTTTTTCCAAGAAAAAACCCTGAAAACAAAATTCCATTCGCCCTGCCATAACTGCCTTATCAAGTTATTTATGATGAGAAGAACACACTGCAACCGTCCTGCTGAAAAGACCAGAAGGATTTCATGCTAGTTCAGACTGGTTTATGATGATTAGTGCTGGTTGGGTGTGAGTTTAGCTGGACTATTAAAATTTAAATATTTGCGCATGTCAATTAAATGGAGCACAACAAAGTAACTGAAAGCAATCATTTACCAATTCATCAGAAGAATATCTTTAGACATCAAAAGTAGGCATTAACAACTTTTTATATTAACTTTTTTATATTCTATCCCAATATTTGAAGCTATTTTTGAACACAAATGTTTAACATACACTATATATGAATGTGCCCTGTTTGCATAGGGTTGCAGCCCTAGCATTAACTACACTGTTAGTGTGCAAAGTTCTCTCAGTCACTGTGATAGCACTGCAGACAGGCGAGCTCATTGATTGACGGGACATCTCACAAAGTCCTACTGTTCGAGTCGGATCAGCCGGTGCCAGCCATCAGCATGGAGCTGATGAACTCTGAAAACATCTGAATACGTCACAGTGTTCAGAAGCAAAGTCAGTGTTACTGCAAGTACAAGTACTTTTTAGTGTTAAAGTACTATAGTCTATCACCATTAAAAACTCAGTAATCAGTCCTGAATTTTAAAAAAGAAAAAAAAATGCATTTCTGGATAGAAACTATTTGTGGCTGTAGGAGCTTCTCCCCAAATAGGTTGGCCTGATTCTAACCAATACCACACTTGGTTTTGGTTAGAGAGTGGTACAGTAAACAAGTTATTGCAATGTACATGCAGCTCCATACAAACTGATAAAAGCATGGATAGTATGGCATATGTGTAATGGTCTACCTGCATACCTTATGGTGTCGCCAATGGCAACTTATTAAAGCCAGGCCCCTAGGGGCCAAACTACAGCTGGAGATCACATAGCAGGTCACACACTGAAACTTGAGCAAGAAGAATGGGAAGGATCATGCAGACCCATAAACACATTAGAAATGGGTCACAATGGCTGACTAGTCCCCCCAAAAAAACAGTTTGTCTAGATTAGTTAGTGCATCATACAAGTGCAAAAAGGTATAAATTCTACTTAAAAATATATTGAAACAGTTATTTTGAATTGTAATAATACTTTACAATATTACCGTTTTAAAGGTGCCATATGTAATAATTGAAGTAAAAATATCCAAAAAATGAGCTACACGCATCAAAAGAATGAGAAGAAATAAGTGCAATGACGTCATTAAAAAAACTGACAAGTTATAGTGCTGCCGAGATATAAACCTAAATTAGCATGCTAAATTACTAGCCCTGGCCCAGCAGGTGTCGTAATACCAGTTTTGGCCATGGGAGGCGGTATGCGGTCGGGCAACATGACCACCAGCCACACTGCCATAGACGAGTAACTCGCGCGGCTTGTGTGTACTTGAACCTGAAGTCAGTCGTGTGGAAATACAGCCCACTACTACATTTCAGTTCAGGGAAGAGTTCAAAAAATGATTGGTCGACATTATGCATAAGGAATACATTTTGGTAAGTTGTGGCATACTGTATCTTTCAACAGTGTTCATGTTCTTTTTCCATTAGCTAGTAGAGATGATCGGTTCATGTGCGCTAGGGATCTGTGGTGTAACATGTACAAGCGCCAAAACAGTATTTATTGTTTGAATTGCGTAATAAAATTGACAGAATCTGAGAGCTTAACTAACCTGCTTGCTAAGTGTCAATTGCGTGTGTCTCACGGTGAATTCGTGAGAGTTGGCAGCTCTGAATGGCGCTAGCTTGATCAACATCAGCGAATGCTGTCTGTCAAATTAATTCAAACTAACAATAAAAGTGTAATATGAACAAAACGAATACCGTAAACTTAAAATAATAGCCCAGGCTTTTATTTTCCCATATCGTCGAAATGCAACTTGTTTTTGAGACAGGTGTCTATGAGACCGTCTTCATCATTTAGTGTTGATCATTGTCTTCATCATTTCATCATTTGATGTTGTTCATTGAGTCTCTAAATGCTCCACGTGAAGCTGCGGTCTTCCAACCTTTTACTATCGTGTCAAATGATTTGAATAATATGCGCGAGAAAGAGAGCAAAACAGCGCTCGCTTGTGTTGTTTGAAGACGTGAGAGTGTTTTCCTAAAGGCACAACTCACTTTCTGGAGGTATACTGCCCCCATCTGTTGTGGAATATGGAATATGATTTGATTTTATGTGCCAGAAGGCAACTTTAACTATATTTTAATCAAATAGATGCAGCCTTGGTGAGACTTCTATTAAAAAAAAACAGTATTATTTAACAAAATTTAAATTTAGCAAAATTTAACATGAAACTCTACTGCTAAATGATGTGAAAGCATCGTTCATTGTTATTTCACGTTACAGCTAGGGGTGTGTGAATCATCCCTGGTCTCACGATTTAATTCGATTACGATTATCACATCATACATATCACTTTCTGAATGTAGCAAACATCAAAACACAGTCAACAACCAGACCAATCAGAACAAACAGTAGTAAAAACTAAAAGCGCATGAAACTGTTGTGTACTTAATTTACATTAATGCTAACACCCACACACTCCACTCGCGCAGCCTCGCACGCGCGCACACACACAATCACAATCACACTTGTGCTAATGTACAGGATCTTGGAAAAGTTTTATACTTAAATTCATCCTCTTTAATGCACTGCCGATGCAGCCAAACACATAAAAACACAAATCTTTGTTTTTTGATGGTTCAGGTCAAGTATAAGAATTGTGTTGCTCAAAGCTTGTTACACAAGGCCTCCTAAAGATGGATTCCCCAAACGACCAGTCGATTAATCGATTAACTTGTTGATTTTTGAAAATACACAATTAAACACATCACTAACATGCAAACAAGCTGTGTTTTTGCTCGAGGATACTTTTGGATAGCAATATTAAAACCATTTATCATTTTTAGTAAAAAAACAAACAAACACAATAAACCGTAATTAAGATGGTAACTGGTGTAGAGGGGACAATCACAACTCGTTGTTTTTCGTTCATCTCGCTTTACGGCACGCAGCTGCAAGGCTCACATTTTTAATATTCACTTCCTGCAAAACTCAAAGGCTTCAACTGAGCTAAAGTCAAACCACAGTTTGTAGCTGCAAACTTCTGCAGTGCGCTCCATCAAACGACACTATACCCACACACAGACCAGACCAGACCTTTTCCTTTTAATCTGTAAAAATAAACCTGCCAGCAGAAACAGCAGTTTTGCAATGCATGGTGGGAACAGCAGATGCCTAATCAGACTCACCTGACAGAAAGAGTCTGGGTTTATCAAAGGAACAGATTAGAAGGGGCCGTTCACATACTTGCATTCTTCAGGCCACGAAGACTTCCACCACATACCAACTATTTGTGCATGAATCTCAAACATGGCTATTCTTTTAACACACTGACACACACACATTGACCTCATACTCGGGGCTATCACAAGACTCCATTTCTCTAACTTCCTGTTCGCAAGAGCATTAACAGAGCTCTGAAAGTGTGTGTGATCTACATTCCTGCCCTCCCTGTTCATTGGTCTGCTCCAGATGGTCAATGGTAGCTGGTTTCCACAGCATCTCATAGTGCCTTGGTCTTCCACTACACAGGGAGGAGGAAAAAAAGCCATCATGTGCTTCGGGGAATGACAGGCTCTCTCATACACAACAGTGTAGACGACCTTGATATGCTAGCGCTGCTCTTTGATCAATGCCACAGGCCTGCTCATGCTGAGAACCAGGCTGCATGATGTATGAAAAATGTATTTATATGTACTCAAGGAAAGGGTCAGATCATATTTAAGCTAATGTAGCAAGTTAGCAGCTAGCAAGCTAACTTGCAGATACAATGTGCAATATAGGTACAGCTAAATTGATCCAACACTTGGATATTTAAAGATAGACACTTCACATAAATAACAAGACCAAGGCCAAGATGGTTGACTTGTTTTAGATTGTCTTATGTTTAGATTTACTTAGCATGCAAACAGTGTGCTATATGTTAACTGTTAGACAGCTAGCAGTGTAAAATCCTCTTGAAAAAGTTGTTTACTAATTGTTGGCCCAACTGCTTTTGATGCTCCACTTTTCCATTCCATTCTATTCCACTTAGCTCTTTCAGAAGGTATACTTAAGGGACATTTACCGATGTTTGGCAAATTTTCATAGGTGACTTTCATGTGAGGGTGAAATATTTCCCTGCACAGATTTTACAAAAGGTTAAATTCACTATGTTGATAAAAAAAAAGTCGCTTACTTTGAAAGTGAATTCTGTGCAAGCTGTGCTTCTACATTGCTGAACTATTGACTAGAGACAATGGATCTTTTTTGCCTGAAAAATTTCCCCCAAAATAATGTGACCGAAAGGTCCTTAGCAGCCGGTATGGTGGGTGGAAATTCGTCAGTATGATGACGAGACTGCAGTGAAGTGCAATTCTGACTAGAGTAGAAGAATGGAGCAAGAACAATGAATGACGTAAAACTCCACAATCCAGCACACCACCTAAACCTCCCTCTTATTTTTAAGAGGTTAAATGCTCTACAATCCAGTTACATCAGCAAGTGCTTCAGGATGCCGGGATACAGAATTCCACGTTTCAGGGTGAAACGCTTCATTGGCTGTGACACAGTTTCATGAGCTGCCGCCCCCAATGGATTATTAGTGCAGTGGAGCGAGAACAGAGTCCCACGCTGAGACACACTCACACTAAAGTACAGATAGGTAGAAATAACAACCATACATAAGAAAAAACAATATGCACATGCATGTAGACACATACACAAATGCTTTTGATGGATTAAAACAGTAGTTTAGACAGCTCAGACACCAAGTAAAATGTAAAGCACCTCTACAGAGATAATGAAGATCCATCCATCCATCCATCCATTAATCCACCCATCTATCTGGTAACCTTCCAATGGGACAGAGAGGATATGTAACTTTGAAATGAATTACGCTACAATAATATCAACAATAAATAATGCCAACGGTCTTTGTGAAAAGTTGCAAAGATAACAACATAGGAATTAAGAGACTCAGCTCATTCTCTTGAATATATTCCAAAATGCTCAATACCATGAATCATGCAAAGTTTGGCAAATCCAGCGATTAGTTGTTCTGCATTGTGGGCCATCTGACACAAAATCTGAGCAGATCGAGCCCATTCTACTGAATCATAAATGTTTTAGAGATGCTGTAGTAATGGCATTTACAATTTAAAGCTAAATGTTAAAGGTTGTAAACAAAAAACTATTTATGTTCAAAAAGCACTATTTATGCCATTTATGATGAAATCCAAAATATATAAATGAAATATAAAATCTAGTAAAATAACAACCGAGAAGGAGAGGGCACAATTGAGATAAAAAAAAGTAATTTATGACAGAATATAATCTCCTTATTTTAATTCAGAGACAAGTAGGGTTGTAACGGTATACCGGTATGACGGTTTATCGCGATATTGACATGTACGATTATCATATCGTGCACATTTGCTTGTCCGCGGTAAAAAAAAAAAAAAAAAAAAAAAAAAACAGAATTCACCTGCACTGCCGCATGCAACTTCTTTCAGCTTGACTGCTTACTCCATATCCGTACAGCGCTGAAAATGTCCGAGACAGAGGCTGCGAATCTCTATCTCCCGCCAAAAAAAAAAAAAAAAAAATCTGCAGTATGGGAATATTTTGTAACTTATATCCGAAAAACGATCGTGATGTTGTCCTTGAATGGATATCCAGTTTGCAAGATATGTGGACGAAGAGTGGCTGCAAAAGGAGTAAACACGTCGAACATGTTCTCCCATATTTAGGAACACCATCCCTCCATGAAGATAAAGGTTATTCATAACTTTTATAACTAAAGGCCATATTATTTCTGTCATGCTGAGGGAATCCCGGTCTGTCAAAAAGACGCACACATGCGTCTTTTTGCGTTACAAAACAGATGCCACGTAAAATGTGCGATTTAAAAAGATAGATGGATAAATAAAGCAAAATATAGCTATGCAGTAGCCTAAATCAAATCGCGATGTGCGTGTCTGTGAATACAACGCAAAAAGACTGGTGTGCAAGCCCCTTCAGCGTGTCTCTGAATGAGCAGCGCCGTTTCGTCTAGTAGATCTAGTACACACTCAAGTACGCATGACGCTCATGGTTTTTAAAGCTGTCTCAGCCACTACGAAGACGTGAACACATGAACATATCTAGACAGAGAACACTTAATGTGCACTTTATAATTATTTTTTTAAAGAATAATCATCAAATACACTGACTGAAACTCATAGGTGTTCAGTAGGTGTTAACGCGGGGTTAAATGTAACACCGTTTACACAGTTCGTCAGGATCAAGCAGGCTGTCTTTCCGCTATTTTTCTCTTGCTGCCAGAAGACGGTCTCCCGCGAATTTGCGGAAAGTTTTGATTGTATTTCGTGAAGATACTGGACAAAGAGTGTTTTGACACCATGAAAGTAATTTTTTTCATCATAGGTTTTTTTCGGTTTCTGAGTTGGGTGTATACGTTTCCAAATCTAACTTTATATTGCCTTAATCACCGTCTTGTTGGCTCAAACATAGCACCGTTTTGAAACATGTCAGCAATTCCTAGCGACTGTTAGCTAGGTTTAAAATATGTAATACACAGCGGGGTTAATTCTAACAGAGTGGTACAACTAAGCCTCCAAGTGTACAATGATAATCAAATGAAAACGGAGCCACACAACTTTTCAGGTTTGAGTATACATTTAACTTTGTTAGACGTTCACAAACAATGTTGGGATTTAAAATGTTTAAAATGTAGTGTTCTATGAATGATAACTTGTTTATTTATTAAAAATATGGCCTGTTATTAATGCAATAAATATTTATTTTTAAGCTAATTATTTTAAGCTAATTTGTATTATCATTACTGTTATTATTAATAATAATAAAAATTGTGCATCATGCAGATGCCACACACAAATCTAATTTAATTGCAATTACAATATTTATAATTTTATTTATTATTATTTATTGCAAAACTATGCAGCCCTTTTCTATGTCTCTATCCATGATATTGATCCATAATAGAAGGATGATTGGATGAGGGATATGTATGGATATCTGTCTATACAGATGCACAAACAATATCAAACTATACAAATAAAATAGTACTGAATTATGTGTGTTACACACAAGTGTTACAATTAACCCCTCTCTCTGTTACAATTAACCCCGCATATGGGGTAAGTTGTAACATTTGCACTTCTGTCACTTTCAGTCCAACTGTACGAAAATGGTAGGTCCTAGAAAAAAACTTTAAGTGTTCATTTGTAGCAGAGATGTGCATGTTGCTTGTGTAAAAAAAAGTATTAATCTAACCTAATTATTTTTTAATTAATTGAGCCAAAAGCAAAAAGCGTTAGGTTGTGCCCCGCTCTCCCCTACAACCTGGAAAAAAAAAGTTTGGTTTAGCCTATGATTAAAATATATTACTATTGTGTATAGTTTTTTTGTCCATGTTTTAATTTATTAAACTTCTCTTGTGTAGACAAACTAAAGTTGTTACATTTTATCTGATTGCATTCTCAAAAATACATTTTGTATTCAATCACAGAATCCAGATCAGTTATTTCAGACAACCCAGAATTTCTGAGGAAATAAATATACATTTCATAAAGACTCTATTGAAAAAACCTTTGTTACAATAAACCATGTTCAACCAAAAACAATATCTGTTTTTATTCATTTAAGGGCCATTATAGCTGATGCTGATTATAATAATGATAATTTTAATATCGTATACCGTGAAACCGTGATATTTTCTGAGACGATTATCATACCGTGAAAATCTCATACCGTTGCAACCCTAGAGACAAGCAGACTATCTGATCTTAATTAAAAACGTGATACTGAAACAATCCTTGCCAGCTGTGTCGAATTGAATCAGAGAAAAAAAGAGAGAGAGAGAAAAGCAGGATGGCATGAGTCCATTATTGAGCACTTGTGATGCCTGTCTATTCAAAATTACATCGCTCATTTAATCACAAAAGGCTTAATGATCAGCCCATTATCACATCACCAAAACAGGAAGCTGGGATGCACGAATGAACTGAATCAATCTGCCAGAGAGGAAGCCCCCCCGTACCGACCGGCCCACTGGTGAGCTTGCGACTGTTATTTATCATCACTCACTATCATAACCTCCCCGTAGCATGTGGCAGCTCAGCAGAACTACAAGAGATCTGATTGAGCTTTGCCAAAGCGCTTCAAGCACAAATCGACAGACAAACAGGATAAGGGAGAGATTTACTTGTGGTAGACCTCAAACAGGAAACACCTGTAGATGGCAACACGCTTTCTTGAGTCTCTTTCTCTTAAAGATAATGCACACTTCCACTTATACATCACACGAGAATGAGTCACTGCTTATCTTTGGCTAGGTAAGTTGTTAAGCATGGTTGAGTAGAACATTTAGAGACAGAACTTATCCGAGAGGGTTTTAGCACACTATGATTTAGCATGCTGAAACTAAAAGAAAAGTCCAAAGACAAACTAAAAGTAAAACTGAAACTAAAAGGATTCCTTTTAAAGCACAGCCTAAAACAAGTAGACATTTAAATCAATAAAAACAATACATTAACTAATGTACATGAGATGACCAAGAGCTAAGAACTGCACTTTGTTTTTAAAAATCTGCATGGTTTATAAGTCACAGCTGCTCAACTGCATTTTTACCCAAAGTTGACCATCTAATGCTCTGATAAGAGATTGCGTAAGATTGTGAACATTTTTCAGATGCTTATTTCCTGACACACTATGAGTGTCTGAATGTTGGGAAGAAAAGTCACTTCAGAGATGCTCAATTGTTTCTCCTGGAAGATTAAATAAAGATAATTGAGTTTCTTGTTTCTGAGATTTTTCTCCAGACAAAAACAAAATATGTATACAGTATATGTAAGACTGGAAAAACTGGAACAGAGGGCAACTCCCTGAGAAAACAAAGGAAATTAACATTTGAACTCTCTTGAAAAAAGTTAGCATCACTGTAGCCCCTTTTCCACCAAAGCATTTTGAGAGCCGGTTCGGAGCCGGTGCCTGCGCGCGAACCAGTTCTTTGTGTTTCGACAGCCAAAGAACCGGTTCTCGGCCAGGAGAACTGGTTCCAAAGCGGCACCAACTCTTTGCTGGACTAGAACCGTTCTTTTACCACGTCATGCTTGCGTCGGGGGCTGGGGGCGGGTTTAGATGTGTTCTGACCATAATAAAGGATCGCAAAGCCAAGAGATACATTTGTAATTGTCCGCCTTTGTAATTGAAGTTAACGCAAGCGTTTCTATTTTTGTAATTTTTTTTATTTGAAGACATTATAAGCAAAGAAGAAAACAGTCACAATATAGAACAAATAAATGGAAAGAAAAAAAAAAGACACAAGACAGGGGTACATAACTTATCAGAAAAGATTACATACCAAATGAAAAGATTAAAAGACTTACATATTTTTAATTGTTTTTAAAGCCTTCTTGGTACACGAGTTAGAGATAATCCCAAAGTAATGTTGTACTTGCAAGCGTTTCTAGCTAAAACGTACACAGTGACGTAACGACATCGTTCCCTGGGCGCTCTAGTCAGTGGAAAAACAAATAGGTTCTGAAGCGGTTCGCAAGTTGAACCATCTCCGAACCAACTTTGAACCAGCACCAGTTCCGAACCAGTTCTTTTTTTGGTGGAAAAGGGGTATGTTTGAGACGCTCACCTCAAGAATACATCGCTTTCCCCACTCCTTCTCTCTCATGCTGAGATCACCAAAATTCTTTTATTAACATCTTTGGAGCATTTGATGTTATTGTATTGATTATCTTTGAACTGATTATAAAATTGGCATGATATATTTACCTGACATTACAGATTGTTACATTTGATTTTATTCTGAAATTATTTAGCAACCGTAATAGCAAGCGTTGAAGCGACTTAAATTAAACATGCACTGCTGTTCAAATGTATATATATATGAGACTTTTTCTTTCATAAACAAACAAAAGAAATCTTACAGATCCCAAACATTTGAATTAGCTATTCTCCTGAGATATGAAAGAAAATATTAAAGATGATGTAAGCCCTCCAGATTGAACCAAACTAAAAAGCAACCATCATATGAGGTGAGAAGACAATGTACAACAGAAAATGTCACTGCCTGGAATTAGCGCCAATTCCCAAAAATGGATCGGATAGCAATCATTAAATGTAAACAGGTCAAAAGAGCAACCTTTGAGCAATAAAACTGTCCTCAAGAGCCTCAATAAAACCAGCACGTTGGCTCATTTTGCTTTTGCTCTACATTTTTAAAGTCGTCAAGGTGCTGAACTCTGAACACGTTGGATGAATTAAGTTAGCGTAGACACAAATAAGTGCAAATGTTCCAACCTCGCTCAGCCGCTTCAAGACCACTGCGAGCCATATGATGTATGCATGTGCTCTGAGCCGTTCAGGTGGAAATATGACTCCCACACCGGTTTTACTGATACCCCAACTCAGCACAATCCAAACCCACAGAGAGAACATAACAAAACTGGCCCTGCTTTAGTATGAAGGCACCATGAATCGCTTCTGTAACACTCCATTGCAGCCAAGATCTGCTGCTTGCATTAGTGTTTCTTTTCTGAAAATGGGCTTGCATGTAAAGTGTAGATACAGTTGTATCTCACTCACTCCATATGTGGGTGTATGCTCACTATGCAAATCCTTCTGAGAATGAAAATTTCACTCTAGCTTTTTTAATGGCCATTTATTTGCCAAGCTCCATTTTAGCATGCTACGAGAATACAATACATATAGCAAACAAGCTTAGCTAATATATGTTATGCAATGTGATAAATAAAAGCTAGCAGGCAGATTAATTGACAGTAACATTAATCTAACACTCACATTCAAATGTTTTCTCATTAAATATACAACAAAATCACATGAAAATGATCTTAAATGTGAAGTACATTTGAGCATTTTTAGTAGTTAAAAACGTGCTAACTTAAACAGCTGTATAATGTTATTCTGTGAAACACAAAAGAAGATATTTGAAAGAATTGTGTGACTGTTTGTGTCTACCGATTCTGAAAGTCAATGCAATACTGGACAAAACTAAATTCATGTTATGAAAAAAAAAAATAATAATAAAAAAAAAAATTCTGTGTTCCAAAAGAGGAATAAAGACATTTATAAAGACGTGAGGGTAAGTTTTCCTTTTTGTGCGAACAGCATAATTTTTATAATCAGCTTCCAGTGTGTGAAGAGAATCTAATGACTTCTATGATGATTGTTTTAGTGTCTTTAGAGTGACTGCTTGACTGAAACGCCCTTTGGTCATGGTCAAGCTGAGAAAAGCGTGTTTAAATTGCACCCGTAGACTTTCTCGCCGCCTCACTGCATCGACCCTCCCCAGTGCCATCTGAGGAAGTCTATACTTCCCTCTAACCATAGAAGAGGAAGTGACCTCACGAAGCTGCAGTCTTACTGCATAGTTTATAGGCCTACAGTACAGACAAGCTAAAGGTTGTGGGATCGAAATAAAACTAATCTACAGTATCTTGTGCTTTCTTAATCAATATAAAACATCAATTGAAGACTATGAATTTAGATGAATCATAACTTAAAATGACTCAAGTTCTTGAGGACATAAAGAAACATTTTTCCAAAAATAGTATGATGCTTTTTTGTTTGTTTCTTTTTTTTTTAAGATGAACAGTTCTTACCTGCCCAAATTTGATTTAAGTGAAACTTCCAATGCTTTCATTTACATGCGCATATCAAAACGAAAATATAAACAAACACTAAAAGAAGACACTATGGATATTGTAAAGTGCTTTTTATTTGGCCATTTAGTTTCTTTTTTAAAATAGTTTGCGATCTTTTCTTTTAATACAACAGAAAACTAGCAAATATGTTGTTTTGAGTTTAAGCTCAATTAATTTTTTTTATATTTTTGCATAAGGAATTGTGATTTGAGACTAAATTTAGACTCATAAAAATGTACTCCAATGACTCAAAGACTTGAGTGAGATTTCACAGAAAAAAACTTACCCAAAGTAATTCAATTAGGTTTTTAGATGAAGCTCCTTCCCTGCCAACTTTGAGTTAAGTAAAACTTCACATTTTCATTTACATGTGCATTTCATATGAACAAATAAACAAAGACTAAAAGAAGAAAACTGCATCTTGCAACAGGGTTATAAAACTAACCTGCATACACACACACACACACACAAAAAACTGTAAACACTGTAAACATTTCTGCCAACCACATGATTTTCACTAATGTTCACACCGACATTTGTGGTATTACTTGTTGAAAAGTAGTGTGTTTACAGTAAGGAATGAACAAAACAAACGTACAATAAGAACTGTACTATGAAAATACGGATAATTCTACTAGCGTGATTAGAAAGAGCCTCATTTGACCCCTTACTGGAGCTATCAGGTTTGTAACGCTAACAAGCTTCCATGGACTCTCACACCTGAGCTCATGACAACCCGCTAGTGGAGTTCACAGGTTTCCTGTGGCAATACGCCCCTGATGTATTGATGTCACTGGAGAGAAGAAGAGAGAGAGAAAGTGTGCACAAGTCACAGAGATGCTCTGTCTTTCTCGCCAAATCAACAGTAGCATCCTGTTCGTTTCCAGTGCTGCTCAGTTTGACCAATACTCTTCCAGTTAGCACACACACCCTGACACAAACAACCTCACCATCCTCTGAACTCTGCTAAGTTCAGTTTAACACAAACATTCACAAACATCTGTGTGATATATACATATATTCAGTAAATAAATAAGGGTGCTCCGATCAGAATACCCTGAATACATTTAACGATTTCACGTCTAAGTAGTCTACGTCTTATGCTACGTTCACACCGGACGCGAATCGCGCGTCAAATTCGCGCCTGACGCGTCTAGTTTGACGCTTGACCACTAGTGTTAATTCGCGTGTCAAGAGCGAAACTGCCGCGCGTAAAGTTTGAAGCGAAATTTACGCGCGTCAGAATCAAAATCCGTTGGCGGCCGCTGAGTTACCGCTCTGTATTTACTCTGGAGAGCAGAACAGCGGCGTGGGGATCATCGTCGCCGTATATTTGTGTCCACCGGACGGACCCTTCGGAGCCGAACCGTTTGGCGAGTTTCACCATTTTCTCGCTCCAGGAGCTGCGCTGGATGACGGCCGCTGTCAGCGGTACTTCCGCCTGTCACGCGCCCAGTTTGATGACCTGTTGTCCCGCATCTGAGCGAGGATCACCCTCGCCCTCATCCATCTAATCTAGCTGTCATTTATTTTTGTTTTGATGATAAATAGAGCCAGCCTTCAAAAGTTATTAACCTGTCCTGTGATTTTTTTTCTCTCTCTCACGTCCAGACACGAATTTATGCACATATGTTAATTGTCTTTACAACATAATAGGCTACTATTTCTAGATATGGAATGAATAACATTCAATACAAAATGAACATGTCTCCTATATAGAAATAATGTTTTAAGTGATGAAACATTTGCTTTGTTGTGCATAATCCCACCATGCATTTAGTCATATTAACAAAATAATTTATTGAAGCATCCAGACACTTCACCACGTGAGCAAGCAGCTAGGCTCCTGATTGGTTAACGCGGCGCGAATTCACGCCAAAGTTCAGATTTTTCAACTCGGGCGGCAGACGCGAATTCGCGTCAAACGCGTGAATGCACAACGCTCAATTCGCGCCAACTTGACGCGCGAATGAGGCGTATTCGCGTCTTCCGCGCCGCGCTCCACGCCTCATTCGCGCCGCAGGAATTTTTCACGCGTGTAAAGCGTCTTTGCATTGACTTAACATTGAAATCATTCGCGCCTGACGCCCTATTCGCGTCCGGTGTGAACGTAGCATTATAACTGTACAAAAATTAAGGAATCATCAAGCACATGGTCTCATTTGATAGAAAACCTTTCAGAATTTGAAGAAAACTGATTTGGAGAATGTTTGGAGATTTTTATGTTACAACACTTCCGAGAAAATCCCAGAGAATGTGATGCAATTTATTGATTTATTTTTTGTTATTAATGCTTGACATGATGACAAATTGTTTGCATCAGTAGTGAAAAAACAGTGGTGTATTTGGTTTTAATAGGTGTTTGATTCAAAATGGTTGCACTGAAATAAACCCTTTCAGAGCACATATACATATCGAGATATGCATAGTTTTTTGTCAAAAGAGTAAAAAACTTCAAGATAATAATCACTCTGCCCAAACACACGCATTCCATATTTAGTGTTGATAGCTTGGTCATGCTAAATTGAGGAAATGTGAACTGTGGTGTGAATTCATCCGGCAGTGAAAGGTCAAACGCTGAGTTCAGCACTTACCCTGACAAAGTTGTCGGGGAAGAGCCCCCTCCGACCGTCCAACTCTCCCTCCCACCAGCCCCCCTCATCCTTCCTGATGTTACTGATGATGTCACCGACAGCGATGGTCAACTCGTCATCATGCTGGGCCTGGTAATCAAACTCCACAATGGCTTCCACTGAGAGAGAGGAAAGCAAACAGAGAGATTTAGTGCTCATAGTTAAACAGGAAGCCGGATATACAGTATTACAGTACGAGGCTTACGTAGACACAGACTTTCTCCATTCAGTGAAAAAGAAAACTCAACCTACAGGAGATCCATTTATATTTCTCAAAGAATCAATGTCATTTTAACTATCATTACATTTGACCTTACAGGAGATGCAAACATTTTTTATGTGACTTTTGTAATTCACATACGCATCCCACAAAGATCCTGTTTTTAGTACTGTTGCCGTTTTATCTTAGCCTGACTTCGTCATACTCATATTCTAGTGAGAATATGGGTCTGAATCTGCTCCATAGGGCTTTGATTATGAGGCGTGTCTTAACCGAACCAGGAAAAAAAAAACCCTCTGCACTCAATTGGATAGTCTGTAAACCTACAACCAATCAGAGCAATGCAGTAACTCAACAACTTTGCATAGCGCAGTTTTCAACTACAGAACTTACTTATTTTAGAAGTAAAGTAACGAGTGTTGCTTCTTTTACTTGGTCCTCCATGAGTGCGCCCAAAGGAGAAACCACAACGACCACAGGCTTTTCATTACGTCCCATCTTCTTCACTTAGCGACAATCAGAGCCAGCTGAAAAGTTACACTTTTGCCGAATCAAGTAGGAAGGACGGCAAAAATATCTTTCCGATTGACAAATGCCTTGATTGCAGTTCTCTGTTTGTCTATTAAAATTAATGCGCTGTCGATTTATTTCACAACAGACGCGACAGCGGAATCTATACATCTCAATTCTCCAGCTGCAGTCATCTCTGTGGGAAACCAGTTAAGCGATCTTTGATAACGTGATGATTACGTCCTTGCAGATCATCGTATAAAGCCCGCCCTGGCAATTTGATTGGCCCGAACGTTTCTTGTCTGATCATAATTACTCCTCAATGGATCGAGTCCAAACCGAACTTCTTGACCAAAAAATGTTGTGGGCGGAGTTCGGGCTGGCATCCAGGCTAGTTTTATCTTACTCTCATGTAGTAAAGTTAAACTAAATTTTTTTCAGTGGTGCTTGCGTTGATGCAACAACTCTAGACTGTTGTGGGTAGTTGCCAGGGCATTGCTATGCGTCATGGGTTGTTTCTAAGGTGGGCGGTTTGAAGTGCATAAATAGTTGACAATAGGGTGATCTCACTGACTACGTTTACATGGAGCCAATTTTCGGCTTATGGTCGGGTTAAGGTCACTATTCAGGTTTCTGAAACATTAGGAATAACCCGTTTACATGCGTGAGCAGAGAGAGTTTCTCCTGTATACATGGAATTGCAATATCCCGATGTAAACGGCAATGTTCTGTTAGCGTCTAGACATACGGACAAACTTAAGACGCAATATGCGTCATTTCCGATTCTTCTTCCTGCATCCAAACACAACAGCAACAGTAGCATGCGGATAATGAATAGTTTGGGGCAGATAGCTATCATCTTTGTTTGCGCTTTGATGCTGGTAACGTTACTGAGCTTACTCCAAAATTATGCTGTGCTGTGTCTCGCCTGGTCTCGCCATGTTTACTTCCGGTATACTCCACGCGGATTTTAGTTTTTCTATACTCAAAAGACCAAGATTCCTTGCGAACAGAATATGTGCAGAACACAAATCACTATGGGGATATGCCGATACGCGTTTCCTGGCATATGACCAAAAATTCGGGTTAGAAAAGGGGTACCCCAGGTATAATATCCCGGTTTTTAAAATCCGGGATATGAGCATATTCGGGTTTTTGCCGTTGTTTACGTGGCCGTTCGCGATTAGGTTATTGCTAATATCCCGGTTTTGAACGGGTTATTGGCTGAATGTAAACGTACTCAATATTTTCTAGGGTGTTGCGGGGTGATTCTAGGGTGTACTGGATGGTTTCTAGGGCATTGATTAGTGAGTATAAGGTCTTATTGATGTTTTCTAGGGTGTTGCTAGTTGATTTCAGGGTGTAGTTGCCAGGTAGTTAAGGGTTCTGTGTAGTTGCCAGGGCACTGCTATGTTGATACTGAGGTGTTTATAATGTTTTTGAGTGTGCTGCTATGCTTCTATCCATGTTCTGGTTCTTTCTAGGCAATTCTATTATATTCTGGATGGTTTCAAGGGTGTTGCTAGGTTAATTTAGGGTTATTTTAGAGCAATACAAATAGTGGCGCTTAATCTAAAACTACTTTATCATGTGTGCTCTGACAACATCATAACTTCATTTATTTTATCACATAATCATATATATACACACAATAATAAAACATTTACTGAGATAGTCAGAGAAAGATATTAGTCCTTTCGAAAGGATAAGAGCTGGCAGGCCCCTGGAGCATCAGAAGGCATCATGTTTTCACTGCAGATAGGAGGATTCCTCTAGGTGAGATTAAGGCAGGAGCGAAAGTAACAAAACAAGAAACTGAGAAATTAAAGTGACAAGATATTTTTATGTTTTAGCTCGTAATATTTAAAGGGAGCTTTTTGAATACTGCACTACAGAGGTGCTATTTTTGTTAGGGAAGTGCAATGAGCATGTCATCCTCCCAGCTTTGTGACTCTGCGGGTTTGAATTGAATTGTGTGTGCTTGAATGAGATTATGATGGTGGGAAGGGGTTACCATCAGGATGGGGATGAGAGATGGAGATAGAACATCACAACGATGCGTTTATGAGTCATCAAGCCATGCCACACAAGACGAGATCACACCCACGCTTCAATGCAACGCATGTTGCACAGACACAAACACACACAGCAGGACATTGCAAACATCCTTTGTGACTTCTATACAATCTTTGCTCTACATACTGTAGCAACTCTGACTAGAGGTTTCGTAAATGATCACAGAATTTTCCTTTTGGGTGAACTAACCCTTTAAGCTTTTTTTAATCCAAATTCTACAGTTTTCCCAGCAAAGCAATGGAGGAAAGGCAAGAAAAGTCTGAGGAGATTCTGTCTGGGCCTGATCGGCCATTAGAGATGATAAATCTCCATATAACAACACAGATGGTTGCATTTCTGCAGTTATATTGTGTGTGTGGGTTTATCCCAGTAAGTTTTTTTTTTATATCTATGCATATGCGTAGGCGCGTTCACCAGATGTTTGGAAGTATTCGTTACCTTTGTGTTTGTTATGGCTGCGGGCTGACCGATTTCTTTTATACAACCTCATGCTTTACTCCCTGCACAGCTCAGCAGAATGTTCCAGAATGTTCTGCAGGGTCATCTGAGGGATCATATAGTCCATGCTTTTATCCATTTTTGAATATCTCATGGTATTGCAATACCCTTGTGCTTGAAGAGATAATATGTGTGGGTGGTATTTACTCACTCTCGTGTATCTTTTTCAGAGTCAATTCGTTCGTTTCGTTCGTTGAATGAACCGAATGACTCGGAAAAAGATTTGTTCATTTTGATGAACGAGTTCGAACAGGAGAGTCACAAACGTGCGTCACAGAACAAAGCAAGGCGACCATTTGTGCTTATAAAACTTCAACTTTGTTATTTGTTTAATAAATTAGCGATCATTTCGCTTGATAAAACCCTTATTCATTGTCTGGAAACGTTTAAAGCCCTTTGAACAGTTTGTAATTTGCACTGAAAGTGTGTTTTGGACCTTGAACTGTTTGGTTCCCACTGAAGTTCATTATATATGGAGAAAAATCCTGGAATATTTTCATCAAAAACCTTAATTTCTTTTCAACTGAAGAAAAAATGACATGGACATCTTAGAAGACATGGGGATGAGTAAATTATCCCCAAAAGTTTTTTCAAAAGTGAACGACTCCTTTAATCACAACAATTCATACTTGACCTTTCCAGCCTTGAACACCATGTTGGATCTTTTATTCTTTAAAGGAACTGTTTGGCTAGACTTTAATGACATCCTGCATGTCGGCCCATCTCTCTCTCTCTCTCTCTCTCTCTCTAGCTGTTTGAAAGTTGGATTAGAATTAAAGATGTGACAAAGCACATCTGTCATGTTTAGGGTAATACATCTTTCAAAAAAAAAAAAAAAAAAAAACACCCACAATTGTCAGTCTCTGTCTGACTTTCCAGCACAACCTTTCTACAACTAACCTACACAAACACTTTTTTTTCTTTTCTTGTCTTTCTTTTTTTTATTGGCCACAAGAGAGACTGAATCAGGAGCCATTAGTGAAACATCCAGTGTATGAAATCATGATATCAATATATGAGGGTAAACACTGCTTTTTGTTGATTTAATGTGATCTGTAAGAGGAAATGCATTCTCAAAATAATTACAAGTAATGGTGTTAATGAATTGATTATATTAAAGTATTTGACACGAATGACAACAGAATATTTCTTTAAATAAAATGAAATATATTAATAGATTTTTAATAAAATATTTTAAAATAAAAATATCCCCAAAAGGAAAATTCCTTTGATTTTAGTTGATTTATTTTATCTGTAGAGTAAACAAGTTCTCAATATTTATTTAAAAGTATTTGATGAAGTATAACAATTTCTTTTTAAGCGTATATATTTTATAATATATTTAAAATATAATACAACATATAAAAATAAAATACTTTACAAAAAAGTTTACCCCATGTAGGTAAAAATGAGCCAGAATATCAATTTCTAAAGGGAAAAAAAAATTGCCCCTTAGAAGTTAATTTCATACACTGGAAGTATAGCAATGATTTGAGACAATGTGCATAATATCAAGAGGTAGTTGCCAATTCCAGACCATACATTTAAGGCAATTGGACAATCATCATGTGAGGATCCACAAAATATCTAATATAATAGACACTTGAGCCAGCAACAACCAAGCAAGATAGTTATGTCCTAGTAATCACCCACCTCAGAAACTGCATGCATAGCAAGCACTAAAAACAACTCTGAACACCATAGCAACTCCCTGGCAACCACCTACAACATATACACAAGCAAACACCACTCAGAATGAACCAAAATTACCTCTGCAGCACGTGTGTGCATTGAAGATTAGAGGTATTGTTTTTTTAACAGCGTCACTGCGTGCTGGTCATCTCCATGGGCAGCTATAAATAGGCCTACTCTTCTTAAGTAGCTCCTTTAGCCTGTGTGTCTGGACTCAGCTGATTTGCACTAATGTGAGTCAAGTGTTTGTCTGCTTTAGAGGACCTCAGTGAAATCATGTGATGAGCTATTCACGCCAGCACAACTCTCTGAGCTAATGCATTAAACATCAACACAGTCGTTGTGTAATACTCACTGAATTCATGTATGCCTGATCCATTCCCTGTCATAGAAGCATTGCACCCATAATCCACTGCACACCATTTCCATAAATCTTGGAAGTTAAGAGTCTAGACATGCACGCATTATTGTTAGGTTGCATTGATTCAGAACAAGATCAATAATGTTCCAGTGTTGTACGAACAACCTTTTTGGCTAACGATGTGACGGAACTGAACTAAAATCCCTCATTGTTTCCCGTCTAAGGGGAGCTTGTGACTTACATTTTAATTGGTAATTCTTGCATACTGACACAGGCCGACTTCCTTTCCTTCATGTACTCCCTAAAGGTTAATCAGATTTACGGTATTAGATTGCATTAAATGGAACGGACATGAATTAAATTAATTACACTGGCAAGTATTTTTATACAGAAAAGAGCTCATGCTTAAGTCTGACTGGTTAAGCAGCATTAGATGTGAATGGCTCAAAATGATTCCAATGAGTCAATGAAATGAACAGCAGATATCCTTCACAGCCAAACCATTTCATGCTATCCTGACTTTATTACACACCTCCAAATGTAGATTGAAGGAACTGGGCTTAATATAATTGCAGATAAAAAATAACCACTACGAAATGGTGGAGCCTAACACGAACATACAACATTCAGAACAGTGCTGTGATCACAGGCATAGTCCTGCCCCATTTCACCAAATGCACTCTGCTGTGGTCTGGTTAGCACTTAGGAGAGACATCAATGTCCTTACGTACGAGCTTTAGTCAGATCTGTTGCCAGGGCAACAGAAGAAGTAACACTGACATGAATATACATTAATCAGCTGATTCGACGTGGGTGGGTTGGGTGTTGTTGACAGGGAAACCCTGTACTTAAAGGGTTAGTTCACCCAGAAATACATTTTCTGCCATTATTACTCACCCTCAAGTCGTTCCAAACCATTAAGACCAACAATCATCTTCGGAACACAAATTAAAAAATTTTTGATGAAATATGAGAGCTTTCTGACCCTCTATAGACACCAACATCATAACCACTTTCAAGGCCCAGAAAGGTAGTAAAGACATCCTTAAAATAGTCCATGTGACTAAAGAGGTTCAACCATAGGGCCCTATTTTAACGATCTAAGCACATGGTCTAAAGCGTAAAGCGCAAGTGCTCTTAGGGTGTGTCCGAATCCACTGTTGCTAGTTTAACGACGGGAAAAGTGGTTGGCACGGTCCAGTGTATGGTGAAATAGGGTTGTCTCTATTCTCTTAATGGGCATGTTTTGGGCGTAACGTGCAAAAAAAAAAATCAATCAGAGTGTAATGTCCCATTCCCTTTAAAAGCCAGTTGTGTGGTGCAGAAAATGATAAGTGCGTTGGGCTCAATCTAGCTAAAAACACTTGTGTTGCGCTTGCCGCTGCCCTTAATGTAATGAAGCGACGAGAATACTTTGTGTGCCAAAAAAAATAACAACTTCATTCAACAATTTCTTCTCTTCCGAAGTCTCTTCTCTTCAAACAGCGTCAGATGCTGATGGTAACTGAAATGTCCATGCTACTAAACTATTTTTACAATTATATATGCAATATTGACTAATAAACTAATTCAATTAAATCTGTAATACCATCTTATAACTGATAAGGTACCAAATTCCTAACATTTTAGAAAGACAGGTGGGATATTTCTGAACACACTGTGATGACAAACAAATCAGTGTTTTGAAGCAATTCACTAAAATGAACTTGTTTGGAAGAACTGAATCTCATAATCAAATCTAATGCATCACACTTTTTGTTACTGATATTAAATCCGAAGATTCAGAGAAAAATATTTCTGTTAAACAGTCAATAAACTGTTTAAATCAATTAAATATTTGTAAATGATGTTTCATCATCATTATCATCAAAAAAAAAAACTTTGTGTGTGTGTATATATATATATATATATATATTTTAAAGTTTGTTTACAGGACCTTTATATAGTAGAAAAGGTGAATGTCCTCTTAAACACATTAGCACATGTGGTTAACCATGTGTCCCAGCTTCCCAAATTGTATCAGCCAAGCCACTTATTATGTGGGTTAGACTTGGGTCATGTGCAGAAATTCAGAAAAAAAAAAACTAAAATACGATTGGAGCAAGACACAAAATGACGCACTTTTCCCAGAAGCATAAAACATGCAGTTAACGTGCCATTAAATGAGTATGTAGGACAAACACTCTTATGCTCAATGCCGGAGAGTAAAATGTAAGACTACTTCCTTAAAGTTAACAAACAACAATTTTACAACTCTTCTTTAAAAGTCACTGCTTCAAAGTCAAACACATTAATAAATCATGAAGTTGCCTGTGATTACAAAGCACTTGGTTGTTTGAAACAACCAAGTGCTTTGTATGTCCTCATGCGGTTCTATGAGAGCATATGGCAGGGACAAAGTTTCATTATAGCTTAAATGCATGATTTAAAAGTGATATGTTCAGCGAGTGCAACAAAACTTAAATTATTAATCTCCAAAAGCTCTTTCAGCAGATGTTTTCGACTGTACAGTACGTGATGAACAAATCTGGAGCTATTGCACAATATTGTACAAAACTCTTTCACTGGCAATGGTGGATCTTCTCAAGTACCGCATGACACTTTAAGTCTGTCTTGCACTTTAAAACTTGGAGCAATCTCCTGTAGACTTAAGAAATCAATGACTACTTGTGCTCCAAAACACGTAACTCTTTCTTCCTTCTGTTTTTACGAGGCAAGCTTTAGCATTTTTCCATCTGATACAAAGCCTTATGGTTTTTATTACTGCATATTGTCCATGTCCCCTCCAGTAATATGTACAGAAAACGTTTCCGTCTATGCCATACAAAACAACTCTCTTCTGAGTTATTTTATTAGGATCTACGAATTAGAGCCAGACCGATATATCAGCAGGCGATATTATCAGCCGATATTAGGCATTTTCCAAACTATCGGTATCGCCGATATTAGGCATTTTCCAAACTATCGGTATCGGCAGTTATAATGGCCGATAAATGAATATTTCAAAAATAAAATAAAAACGGACGAAACACGCTTCAACCATGCCATGAGTGTTGGAGATTTATAGTTTGTCAACCAGAGGGCACTCTACACCGTCCCTGTTGGCAACACTTGTTGAGTTTTTTTCTTGTTCAACAATTTCTTTAATAGCGCGCGACAGTTATAGCAATGAGACGGATCATCTCTCCTTTGCCTGTTATATTGAAAATGCACGTTTTACAAATTGCAGTATGACGTTATCCATTGCTAAATTATGGCTCATCATAGACTAGCTAACCACAAAGCTAGCTACTGCCACCACAATCAAGTTTCAAAACAAGTTTCTTTTTTAAAATGCATTATCATATTATTTTAGTTAAAACTCATAAATAACTACAAATAACTAATGTTAGGGAAATCTGTTAATGTTTTGTTGCGCGTTTATGAAAAAAAAAAAGGAAAAAAAAAAAATAATAAATATCGGCCGATATATCGGAATATCGGATTTTAAAACCAACAAATATTTGTATAAGTATCGGCCTTCAAAATCCTTTATCGGTCGGGCTCTACTATGAATACTATTTTACATAGGCATGCCCAGAAGGCATCTGCAGAAAATTAGCATTTTCTATCCTGCTTTTGGGGGAAATCAGCAGTAATGGCTTTAAACATGGTAAAATGTGTTAAACAAAATAATCTAATTAGCTAAAAAATTTAGCAAAAGCAGTTGGAGATGAGTAGATCTTCCAAACCAGTCACCTTTAGGCAGGAAAGTGTGATATATAAATAACTATGACTGGTTCCCCTACAATGTTTCCACAGACAATAAAAGATCAACTATAACATGGAGGAACTTGTGGTAGATGTGTAAATGCTCCGCTATAACGGGAACTCTTCATACTGTACACACAAAGATGCTTCTCTTGACACTTCCCTTTTCTCTACCAAAGGGCAATGAATGAGCATGACACAGCAGCCATGACAGTAAAGAGAGCGGAGTACAGGGCAACACTTCCCAGAATCCAAAGCGCACCACATCTCTGGGGAGGAAAAGCAATGCTTGAGCTTGCGGCGAAAACAGTAACAGAGGAAGCCAGGGCTTCATTAACTTGCATGCGATATGAGGATTCACAGGGAGCCCTTGATCACTATGAATCCACTTACTGATAGCATGTTTCATTCAAAACAGAGGAAAAATAATTCCTGCACTCTTAAAAATAAAGGTTCTGTCATTGACGGTTCCATGAAGAACCTTTTGCTTTTCCTTACGAGACCTTCAGATTATTCAAATGCTTTTCAAAAAAAAATAGTTATTTTAAGAATTGGTAACTGAGAGGTTCTTTGGCGGACCCCCCCCAAAAAAGGTTATTCTACAGAATTGCTGGAAAAAAAATTATATTTTGGAAGGTATATTTTTAAGGATGTGGGTTGTGGTTTATGAATGCTGCAGTCTAGATGATCACTGCTGAATCAGAAATAATGGGTGGGTCACCATTACCATTCTGAAAATTATTACAATGAACGTAAACTTTTTTTGGACCTTACTGACTTCCACTGTACAGACAAACCAGTGAAATATTCTTCAATATATCTTCTTTTATGTTCCACAGAAGAAAGAGGTTCAGAACGACATAAAGGTGAGTAAATAATAACAGAATATTAATTTTTTTGAGTGAACTATCCTAATATGCACCACTTAGGGGTTGATAAGGTATATTTTTTCCATATTTAGCGCACACAGAGCATGGATCATTTGTCAGATTGATTTTTAAATCATATCAGTCCTGTTTTGTGTTATTGATTAATGTTTTGAAATAGTTGGTACACACAGCTGGCCCCGGGTCATTAATATCCGTTACCGTTTGTTTAGACAGAAATGAACGAACCTAACAAACACTCCGGTGGGTTTGTACACGGATGGCTTTAGTCACTAAACAATGTAACCAAATGTGATCTGCAATGTGCTCAGAAACCGGATTGTGCTGTTTAAATTTTCAACACGTATGCCTGTTAATCTAAACGCTTTGATGAATCTTGCCAAGAGATCAGAGACACGTGTGTGACTGTCTCACGCTGGTGTTTTGTCAAAGACGCCCCCCTTTTTGATGAGCTCATCACGTGAGAGTTTAAGAACAGAACGGATCATAAGAGGATTGTACATCTGTTTGCGCTTCAGTCAATAAGAAGTTGCTTTTATTTTGTTAAATATAAACGACGGTAATCCAGTGCCAATGATAGGCTCAGTACGACAGTCTTACAGATGAGATTACTCTACAGTGATGACTCTGCAGATATGAGTCTCATTTCACAATGGTGTGGCATTCCTCAAAAATGTCTGTCATCCTGCTTAATCATCAGTGTAGTATAAGGGAGGCTATCTGTTATTTAAAGTACATAATGTGACGTTAAGAAGCAATGAAGAATGTAAGAAGCATTTGTGGACTGTTTGACCAAAATTATTAGCTGATATTCATACTTTTCTACCTAAAGTCGCCATGAAACGGAAGAAGTGAGATCTTTTCTTCTGTATTGTGATGTACATCTGAGTGAAACAGATTATCAATACAAAAACGTAGGAGGAAGGACTCAGTTTAGACCACATTTAGACCCTAGTTGAATCATCTCAAAACCATTTTGATCACAAAGAAACGTTTCCTTTTTGGAAAGTTCCACTGAATTTAAAAGAATACTTATTAAAGTTAAAATATATGTATATGTGCATTCTCCATTGACAACACTGAAGGTCCTTCAAACCAAGGACGATAACTTTAACGATAAAGATAGACTATCGTTTTAAAATAATGGCAGACTCCACATAACAACATAAGGACGGTGGAATGATATTGTTGGAATTACTTTATTTTTCCAGCTAATGAAAGATAAAAACATTGACAGCAAATCAGAACCCATCCTTCTCAAAGAGCTTGAGCATTTAAAGCGTCAGACAAAACTGCTGCATGTTTATAATGAACTGAAGGTTTTCTGCGTTTGTGTGGACGCTAATACAGTAGTTATCGTTATAGTTCTTTGTGTGAATGGGTTATCATTAGTTATCTTACTTCGTGTGAACAGACCTTGACGCTAGTAGAAAGAAGAGGTGTATTAATCAGCCAATCGGGTACAGTTAATGCCCGATACTGACAATATACGAATATCAACCAATAAATCAGCCTGCCGATATTTGAGTCTATTACAATTTATAAATTAATATAAACCCGTGAGCCCATTTTTCTGCGAACTATTTTGTATTTACCGTTGTGGAATCTAGTAATTAGCCAATTAACAGACATTTCAACATGAATCCATACAATAATCAGTTGTAAAGAAACAATATCGGTCGATATGTAGCCTATTCAGAACTATTCAAGGTAATCCAATGGAAACAGATCAAATGTGATGAGCAGTTTACGTTGTATTGTTAGTTCATAATAAAATATTATGTAATGAAGGCTGAGCGTTCCTGTCCATCCGTATGAAACAATGTAGCAAAAGCCACATCTGTAAAGAGAAACATAACGGACAGCTGGAGGAGAGCAGGAAACCTCAGAGGGAAATGAAATTCAGCTTTTAACTCTTTATGATCTTTGAGCAACAGAGAAGAGGGGGGAAACCATGCAAACGTGTCCACATCTTGAAATGATCAGATCTTTTTTCTATAGTTATAATAGTGCGGCGGAAGCATCATGCAATCACAATCAATGATATCAGTTGCATTAATGTTTTAAATGACACACCAATAGCACACTGAGGTCAAGATTTAGCATAAAAATGAACGGACTCATCCCAAATATGTTGTACTCACCCATTTATGAACTTGTTTACGCGGCGTGTTTGTCTATGATGATTTCAATGTAGAGAAGAAAAAAAGAAATCCGCTACTTTCGGAGATGCAGCTCACTGGGTCGGAAATACCTCAAATAATCACTTAAAATGAATGCGCAACGCGGCTCCTAAGCATATTTTGTAGAAATGATCCTGCCCCTCATTAAAAAGAGCAAAAAAGGCAGGGGCAACAATGCAAAAGGGGGAAAAGATGATGTGAATGTTGCCCCAGCCGCAAGGCGCTTCACTACAGTTTGCCTCCGTCGCTTTACGAACTCCAGCTTGCCATCACTGCGCTCACTCAGTGGCGCTCGTGAACCGAAAGTTCTCGCGAGAACTGGAAGGATGCGCTGTAATGATAGAGGCCATTGAACGGGATTTTCCGCTTTTACACAAATAAATAGGCCTACCTGGGGCCTGCAAGTTGCAGGTAATTGTTTTTAAAAACTTCTTGTGTGGCGAGGTCCTATGGGTTAGTTTTAGGTTTCTGTTTACTCAATACAGATTATTATAGAGCTTATCACTGGAGTGTAACATATTTGGTTACTTTTAAAGAACTTATTTAATTTATTATTTAACTAAAGAATTCGTTTTAAACGAATGTAAACACTGGGGCGGTGTTTGTTTTAAATGTCCGAAAACGTACGCCTATGTCACATTTTTGTAATGTTCACATATTTGTCAAATAAATAGCTTACTTATTCTTAAACGGTGTAAATTGATGTCAAATAGGGCTGTTGTTTCAACCTGTAAGACTTTTAGCCAACATGGACACTTGGATATGAAAATATAGCCTAGTATATTAAACTCAAAATGATTGTATCTCAAAAACTTACTCCTAGGCCTTTTATGAAATGATGAGACCACCTTATGTTAAATAAATAATTACAGATATAGTATATTAAAGCATGAGGTTTTTTACACTAGAAGCCCACAAAAGAGCCCAAAATGACTTTTTAAACCAATAAATCCACATATCCACATTTGTTTTCCTGCATACGCTTGCAAATTCCATTTAATATGCTGATTCCAAAGTAACTACTGCCACCCTGTGGCCAGTTTAGGATACAAACCGCAGTGCTCTTATGAATTTTTTTTTTTTATTTTGGCCGTGCATCCTTAATTAATATTCAAATCTAAAATAGTAGGCCTACTTTCCCCCATGCTTCTTTGTCTTATATTGTGCTTGGCTAAAGTCAGTAAATTTGTTTTGGACTTTCTCCTGTTGTGCATTAATGAGGCTTAACCGAGTGGATCTCTATAATGGCACTATTAATGCTGGAATGACTACTGATCACATAAACACACAGAGACGGAGGAATGTGCTTTAGACAGCAGAAAGCGCAGTAAGCTGCTGTGCAGTAATGGTAGAAACCAAGAGAGACGCACGATAGCAACAGAACACAAATAAGGCAGAGAGAGATAGCAGGTGAAAGCATTAAAAGAGAAAGGAAAAGGTTTGACATCAGAATGCTTTAGGCCTTTTTGCCACAATGTGCAAACTATGGAAGTTTGTCTCTACCATGGAATAAAAAAAAAAAAAAAGTTAATTGTGACTTTTCATGTCATAGTTCTGATATAAACTCGCAATTCAGACTTTTTTCACCTGCGAGTTTATGACTTTTCTCAGAAGTTATAAAGTCTGAATTGTGAGATAAAAAGTTGCAATTACCTTTTTTATTCCAAGGTGTAAACTAGTTTCCATCGCAAACTAAAGTAGACTTTGCTTAGATTTATTTTGTTTATCTGAGAGAAATTCACAGTCCAAATTTAGTACTGAAGCAAAACGGTTTAGTCCTAAATGTGTGTGTTTTTTTTTAAACAATGCAAATAAAAGTGTGTGGGAAAAGTGTTGTTGTATGAAAAACACAGGATGAATTATTCCACTGTAGTTCTTAGTCAGACTCATTTTAACCTGTGGCTTTCTTCTGCGTACTGCCTCATTCATGCATACGTGTTTATACATTTTAAATATGACCTATTCTGTAAAAGCTTTTTAAAAATCTTGGGTAGGGCTAAGAAAAGTTTTTCCTCCTTCTTTGTTCTTTTAATGACTGAAAAAAAAAAATCATTTGTAATTTTATTTTCCTGAATTTTGTGTTTATTAACTTCAGGCCTAAGAAAGGGAATAAGCAGTAAGCCTATATTTTTTTAAGTTTAGTTTCCTGATCATGTCATGATTCTGTAGCCTATATTTACGTTGAGCGTTAGACATTCGGAGGAAGTGATGCATATAGAAATAGATATGTATAGCCTTTTAACCTATTATTAGGCCTATTACCGTTTAGCCTCCAGGCATTCAGAAGAAGAGAGGGCGTTAAACCGCCCCACCAGCTTTCCAAATGAGCCAGACGTCACTTGTTCAAATGGTGCCTTTGGTGTTGAAGGATTGCGAGAGAAGGAAGTCTTGAACATCATACAATACAATGGAAAGGAATGAGAGAAACATTGTTAATGTACAACGCTCCGCAATTAAGCATACGTGTCTTGGTTTCACATTAAAGTTAGAAGGATATAGAAGTAAAATGTTCTTACAATGTATGCTACAGGAAAACCTAAAATCGCAACCGTGTTCCCTCAGTTCAGACAGTTAAATAAGCAGTACAAAAACAAACAGACGTCAATTTAGTCATGTGTGGGTGTTGTTTAGGATTGTTTACTAAATAGTGTACCTTTTTTGCACATAAATGTATTTTAATACCTTCTTTCAAACTCTAAAGAGGCGAAAAAGAACGAGTTGAATATCTTTTCGATATAAGATTCACCTCCGCCACTCCTGTGACTGTTGAAACGTTTACAAACAATCTTTGGCCATGTGGCGTTCTGAGCACTCTGGTACTTGTAGTCACTTGCGCTTCTGCCATGTTCTGCCCTGGTTCTGCCGTCGTTCTGTCAGCCTTCATGAAAACTACATTTCCCAGAACTCCCTGCGTCATCAGCTGTTTGCCGCTCGTGTTTCCGATGTGATGATGGCAATAAAGCACCCCGCGGACCGTTTTTCCCTCAGACGTTCTTTTGGGTTCATTGCAGGAATAGAGATGACCGACGAGGGGTAGACGAGCAGAGTTTTTATGAACTGATTTTCTGAATATTGACTATTTAAGAGACTTCCACAACAAAGTCTTGACTTTTTAAACTGGTGAGTTTATGCATGTTTGATGTTATATTATAGGCCTAAAGTTTATTCTATTGTATTGTATTCTGTTATTTTCTATTCTGTAACAGTTTTGTATCTATGATAATTTTAATGGTATGAAACACATTGTGTGACAATTAATTGTAAAATGTATGTATTCATAATGCGTGTGTTTATATAACCTAAGTCCCACGTAACGCAAAACAAAAAAAAAACAACAAAAAAAAAAAACACTTGTCTATTTTTATCTAAGATGCTTCATACCGCGGTAGGTTCTGTTTTTAACCGTGTTGTAAAAATGGCATAACTGCGACAAGAATTATGGAATTTTAATAAGTTTACAGCCTGCTATAAATATGTTTTAAAAAGCATAATTTGAAGTAATTTACCTTAATACTTTAAAATGTAATCTTAAATCAAGTGGTATGGACAAATTTGAATTATTAATTGTGTCAGTGAACAACACAACACGTGGATGGCAGGTCAATTTCTGAAGTATTTTGTTGACGTTCCCCAAGTTCTTTGTTTTGATCCTCTTGTCTTGTTGAATACGGAAGTGACCGCTAGGCGGCTGCAGTACAAGAAAAGCAGCATTCTGTTCTCTACAGGTGAATTCACCTGGGGCAATGAGAGGCCATTGCGAGACAAACAAAAGGTTGTCGTCATTTTTGTAAAAAGCTTATATTTGGCAAAAAGGCATAGATTTGTACTTTTCTGATATAAAAAAGTTCAAATGTAATTGAACTGTTATTAAGGTTTAATACTGTCATACTGTATGTTTGTCACATAACATTTGCCAGCAATATGGCAACACTTTGTGCATGTTACTGCATGGTTGATCAGCTGCTCCTTTACCTTTTGTGCATTGAGCCTGAAAAGCTGTATAGGTTCTAGTTTAAACTTATTTTCAGTTAATACAGCATATTTTTTATATTAGCTTATAAAGTCTCAGAAATGTGTCTCATTGTAATTGGTACATGCTTATAACAAGTTAATGGATTTTCTTGATTAAAATAATATTTCTCTTTTTCTTTTCAGCTGAGGCATCATTTTCTTCTATTGTCAACAGGGCCTCTGGCCTCACTGGTCTAATAGCAATGGTACTTATTCTGGGCAGAAGACTAAACCGGGAGGACTCGGGAGTCCGTGAGTCTCCAGCAGTTAAGAGAAAGGTTCTGGAAATGGACAACAAGTCCGTCGCTAATCATGATGTGTTCGATTTCACCTCTGGCCCGTGCCACTCTGAGAGCATTCTACAGATGTTTAATGAGTTCCGTGATGGCCGACTGTTCACGGATGTGGTGATCAGCGTGGAGGGTCGCGAGTTTCCATGCCACCGCGCCGTGTTGTCTGCTTGCAGCAGTTATTTCCGCGCAATGTTCTGCAATGACCACCGTGAGAGCCGTGAGATGTTGGTGGAGATCAACGGCATCCGTGTGGAAGCCATGGACACCTTCCTACAGTACGTCTACACTGGACGTGCCCGCATCACCACAGACAATGTGCAATTCCTCTTTGAGACCTCCTGCCTCTTCCAGATCAGCACTCTCCGTGATGCCTGTGCCAAGTTCTTGGAGGACCAACTTGACCCCTGCAACTGCCTGGGCATCCAGCGTTTTGCCGACGCGCACTCCCTCAAGCAACTGGCCAACCGCTGCCGTTCCTACGCGCTGCAGACCTTTGCTGACGTGGCCCTACATGAAGAATTCTTGGACTTGCGCAAGGAAGAGCTGGAAGAGTACATCGCTAGTGACGAGCTAGTCATTGGAAAGGAGGAGACGGTGTTTGAAGCAGTGCTTCGTTGGGTGTACTACGATGTGGACCACCGCAGAATCGTGCTCAAAGAACTTCTCAACCATGTCCGCCTGCCCCTGCTGCATCCAAATTATTTCGTACAGACGGTAGAAGGTGACCAGTTGATCCAAAATGCACCGGAGTGCTATCATCTTCTGCACGAAGCCAGACGCTATCATGTGTTGGGCAACGAAATGATGTCGCCTAGAACCCGTCCACGCAGGTATTTCAAGCAATTTTTCCTGTGCTATTAATGTAGCCTACTCTTATTCAAGCACCATATTTATCCAAGTCTCAATCTTTACACACTAAATGCACCAAGCAGTTTAAACTCTGTAAAATGGACCAGTGATTGCAGGAAAGAGAAGACCTTTTACACCGTGTCCTAACTACACTTGGCGCGCGATAAAAAGTATCTATGTTAATCACAGTTTTTGTCCTAACCAGCTGCGACGGCGACACACGACTATTCTATTTTACACTGTGTCCTAAGCAGACGCGATGCGATAAGATTCCAGCAGCAAATTGTTTTACAGTCTATGGTGTGGACAGACAAATGATTTGTCGGTGAAATCTGAAATCTTATCGCATTGCGTCTGGTTAGGACACGGTGTTATACCTTGCTTGAACTGTTTGAATGAAAAGTCACTATCAAAGAGTTTGTTTTAGAGCCAGACCGATTTATCGGCAGGCCGATATTAGGTATTTTCCAAACTATCGGTATCCTTTTAACTTTTGATAATGTGACCGAAGTATTTCTTTAATAGCGCGTGGCAGTTATAGCAGTGAGACGTATCATCTCTCCTTGGCCTGTTGTATTGAAAATGTACGTTTTACAAATTGCAGTATGACGTTATCCATTGCTAAATTATGGCTCATCATAGACAAGCTAACCACAAAGCTAGCTACTGCCACTATCATCAGTCTGTTCTGTTGTGACAATAAAAGAAACAAGTTTCTTTTTAAAATGCAATATCATACTATTTTAGTAAAAATTCATAAATAACTAATGTTTGGGAAATCCGTTAATGTTTGATGCGCATTTCTGAAATAAAAAAAAAAAAATATCGGCCGATATATCGGATTTTAAAAACAACAAATATTTGTATTGGTATCGGCCCTCCTTTATTGGTCGGGCTTTAGTTTGTTTACCATGACTTGACTAAACATTATTAGGTACCCAGCAACATCAAGCAAACGGGAGTTTGCTAGTTATTCGTAGTAGCATGGTTAAAAGTAAAATACGTTCTGTTATGTCCTTAAAAATCTCAGAGACTTCTGGAACCTTTTTCAGAAAGGCTACATTATAGATTCAGTTGTCCTTGAAACACAAAGGCATGATTCAACAAGTAACTTGAAGGCTTTTTTTTTTTTATAACTTCGCAATCCATATTTGATCATTAGAAACCCAATGTTCTAATTTATGGATTTGGAACAATCCGAGCCACATTGCGAGTACAGTGAGATGGAGCAAGAACAGACGGCACCTTCAGGCCCACTGCATTGCAGGAAAAAAAAGTCACAGCGGGGCTTGCCCGTACACATTCTTCCTTCACAAGCTTCATAACACACAAACACCTGAGTTTCAAAACATGTTTCTGTTGACCTGATCCTGCTTGCAGTGTGCACTCTGTTTTTGTTATGTCTGGAGGACCATAGGGTGAGAGAGCAGGGGAGGGGGAATGCACAGTTCTGAGCCAAATCTATAGTGACCTGGAATCTGCCTGAACGTGATTCGCTGGAGGAACCTGCAAAGTTATAGGGCTTATTTATCAACAGTCTCATTATAGACCGCTTGAAGAAAGGTGTAGCAGAATCATTAGGATAAATGCAGCCCAAGTATAAACGTACCCAAGTGTGCTAAATATTCATGCAAGACAATGCAAGGGTGCTTTGTTTTCAGCTCCATGTACCTTTGTTTTGGTTTGGTGAAAACAACACCTCAGCTTCGGCGTACAGTTAGTTTTCAGATGGGTGTCGGGCGGCTTACAATTGGCACAAAGTTGTAGTTCCACCTTCTGTTTCCAGGCAGATTTGTAATGGTTCTTAAATTTGAATTATGGGAAAGGGCCTAGCTGATCATCTCCACCAATTATTCTCAGAGAATTTTGTGGGTGCGGCACATCTGCACTAATTACATCACACATGAAAGACTGATCAGATTTTTCCATGTTTGCATGAATTGACTGGGCAGCGGCCAATTCGTTCTAAGCTCTTTCCTCCAGAGAGGGTATTCAAAGTTCAACTCTAACTTTAGCATCTTCGCTTGCGCTTTCTCCAACCCCATGATCATTTACACAGAGAGCACAGTCTTCTAGGCAGAGGATTTCAGGGAAAAATGGGGGAAGTTGGTTCTGGATAAAATGTGTTTGCCTGCCGATTGGTTCTTTGAACAGAGAATGCATGTTGTTCTCTCTGCACTAGTAGACAGTTATAATACTGCTATACTGCTATCCTTAGAAATGGTTCTGTACTTTTCTCATTTCAGTGTCATTCAGTGAACAAATAGACTGAAAATGACAAGAAAACAGAATGTAAACAATGATTTGTTCAGTACTAATTTAGTATGGCAAAATATGTGCTTGCCATATAAACACTTCATATTTTCTGGAATGTCACCAGGACTAAATGATTTACACTTGTCCATGAGTCCAAGTTTAACATCCTGTCCTGTCCCTGCAGGTCTACAGGATTCTCTGAGGTCATTGTGGTAGTCGGAGGATGTGAGAGAATAGGAGGTTTCAATCTGCCGTACACTGAGTGCTATGATCCTGTAACTGGGGAATGGAAATCCTTAGCCAAACTGCCAGAATTTACCAAGTCAGAGTATGCTGTGTGTGCCCTCAGGAACGACATTCTGGTCTCAGGTAATCATGTTTATTAACATTCTTGAGCTCTAAATTGTTTTTTAGGCTTGCAATTGTCATTAGACTTGACTTGGTTTTCCTTCCTGTGCTGTTAAGGCAAGGTATATCAAAGGCCTTGTTCCTTTTTCAATGTCAGTAGCCTTTTGTTTACATCACATCCACTCCAGGAAGATTGCTAATGAATGCTAGCATTATAGAGAGGGACATTCTCATTCTATCATTTGGTCGGATAAATTTTTTCTAAATTTTAAACAAGTAAATGAGCTATTAATATTTGTGGTCTAACATAGTAAAACTATACATTTTGAATGCGTATATCTGCTTTTGTCAGTTTTTAGTGGTACATTCGCGTATAGATAACATTAAAGCTAACAGATGTGGACGACAACTCACAAAACTTGATTTTTTACTAACTGTAAAATGAAAGACATTATTTACAAATTTTTAATTGCTGTATTGTGGTCTTTTTATTTCTAAGGGTTGTTTTTAATCGCCCTTCGTCCGTCAATTACTCATATCCTTCATATCCTCATATCCTTAATTTCTCAATTATTGTCAGTTTGATGTTCATCTTTTGGCTGCTTTAGTCTTCAGGGATTTGTTAGACACAGCAGGGCGCCATGCATTACAGAGAGGCTCACTTCCAGCAAGTTCAGCAATAAAAGACTGAGACATGATTAAAAGAGATCAGCTATCTCATGAGAATGTTAGAGAGAGAGAGTGAGGGGGCTAGAATCATAAACTATCAGTTTACATTCTGCATGTGCCAAGCGCTCACGTGTTTCCAAGAGAACAGATCTGCTAGTTAATGCTTCTCTCTCTCTCTCTCTCTCGCTCTAGTTTCAACCTCCTTTAAGTTCAGTCCTTCCCCAAACATTTTGTTCTACTCCTTTGAAATTTGTTTAGTAAGCCAGTGCCTTTGCGTTGGTCCAACTCAAGACTAAGATATGCAATTCAGAAAATAATAGAAACTGATAGAAAGATGAGCTTCAGGTTGAGCAGCTTTGCTGAGTCCAGTGTGTTCTTTCCACCCTGGTGCTTCCTGAATAACTGGAACAGTTTTGTAGATTATTACCTTCTGTTAGTACAATCACACAGATGCACAAATGTTACTTGATACTAGCAGTCAAATGTTTGTTCATACCTACCTGCTCAGTCATTACTACAATTACGCAATGTAAAAATAGTAATAAACTCACTCAAACTATGAAATGACACATGGAATTATGTAGTGACTAAATTAATGTTCCACGAATCAAAGCTACTTTATAGTTTTAGTTCTTCAATATTAGCCACACGTTGTCCAGGGCTGAGCATCCCAAAAGCATTGTGAGCAAAGTCGATCTTAGAGACCTTTGGTGGCAATAGTTCTACGATCTACAGCCCCGGGCAGTTTCTCAACCAACTTCATGAGGTGCATCCTAGGATGCTTTTTAAACAGTCGAATCCCGGTTTATTTATCTTTACTATCTGGTGTAAGATATTCATTTATTTTATACAAAACCCATTTCAAGCTTTAAGTATTAAAGGATTTTAAGATGATGAGAAACAAATCCAGTCACACTCAAACTGAGTGGTAGTCTATATGCAAATAATGAAGTGCGGTTTATTCATTGCATTGAAAATTTGTTTTCATAAATATGTGACTGGTAAATCTGGTCTAATTATGTTTCTTCGCCGGAATTATCTCTGAACTGGGAGATCCACAATTATGTTTTTTATTATTTACATAATGTGTATATGAGATCAGATAAGAAACAAGGAACATTCACAAAGTGAATCATGGGTCATTTACCTTTTTACATTGTTGCAAGGATTATAATCAATGTGTGACGGCACGTGCAAGAATGGTGGTGACCATTTGGTGCTGCAATTTTAGGGGGTAGAATCAACAGCAGGGATGTCTGGATGTACAACTCCCAGCTCAACATCTGGATCAGGGTTGCCTCCTTAAACAAGGGTCGCTGGAGACACAAAATGGCTGTCTTGTTAGGAAAGGTGAGTTGAACTACTTCCACATTCATACATTAACCAATAGCCCACTAGATGCACTTAACTGGAAACCTATGATGTGGGTACAATAACATGGATATAAAAGTACTCAAATGTTAACTTGAACAAGACTAGATTTATTTCCAGTTGACATGTAGCAAGAATAAAAATTGTTTGCGCCAACCACAATGTGTTTTGTGAATTATTGACGGCTGAGAGCATGAAACCATCAAGCCATTCAAGAGACATTTAAAAACCAATAATAAACCAATACATTCCAGTGTTTAACTTTTAATGGCATTTTGTTGGCTTTCGCTGCCTTTTCAATGAGTCCCAAGAATGAAAGTCTTGGCTCTAGTCATGCCACAGGAAGAAGACATTGATTTCCTATTTTGATGATGGCCTGTTGTTTACATACCTCTAACCATGATTAATATTTCCCACATATAGAAATGGGTATTTAGTTTTTAAACATGTTCCCACCCTTAAAATTGATTGCCTGCTTGTCATTTACTGCTCTTTGTCTGGTGCTCAGTTCCTCTGTCACATTCAAAGCCTCGATTTGTCCTTCTTTCCCTGCTTGAAACTTGATTTCATTAAACAATAAAATACTGTAATTCATATTTAACTTCTCCCTTGAAGCTGGTTACTTACACTGCATTTTTAAAATAATATAATTCATATTTAACTTCTCCCTTGAAGCTGGTTGCTTACACTGCATTTTCTTTTAATAATCAGTAACTGACTTTGAACTGATCAGTCATGTGAACCATTAAATAAGGCCGCTGTCAAAAGAGTTTGGATCTGTATACTTCACTTGATATTGCATCACTCATGAGGCTGTTTTCAACATTTCTTAACGAATGTTATCAGCTACAGAAATCTGATTTACTTTGGCAGGGGGTTTTGCTCTGTCCTGTTTGCGAAAGATCTGATGCATTTTATGTAATCGGTTGAGGAACTGGCTCAAACGTTCAAGAAATGAAAAGTGTCTTGTTGTTAATGGAATGAACTGAGCCAACAAAAGCTACTTGTGCAATGACTAATTAACATGCATTGTAAGTTATAGCCAGCTGTCTGCATGAACGCCTCTTTCTCTTGGTTTGTTTGTTTTGATGCTTTCTATTGTGGCGTTTATTCAGACATTTCCCCCCAGCTTCCTGTCTCTGGGTGTCTGCTCTAGTCTTTCCAACTCTTTGTGTTTCAGGCCCATGCTAGTTTTGGACTCAACTCAATTGACCCCAAAGATCATTTGGGTTTGTTTTTGAGCAGCAACTCCTTCAGACATATGGATTGTAAGACTGCAGTTGGATTTATTGGTTGTGAAAGATTCGTGACTGACAGATAGAATCTAATCAACTGAAGTCACAACACTGAGTCTTGAAAAATGAAATCCATGACCACAGGGTTAAGCTGCAATAATCTGATGTGAGCCATGCTGACACCGGTTAGATATACTGTATGTGATTATTGTGTATGTGATATCAAATTATAATTAACATTTAAATGCGAAAGAATGACTCTTCTCACACCCTGTCAGCATATATTAGATATTAGCCTTTTACTTGCGCACACACTGAACAGGAAATCTAATTCCTCTCAAGACATTTTATAATTCCTGTATAATGATTTTTATAGCTGTTTGTTGATGTACAGTAACATCTTATTTGTCCCAGGGGTGATGGGACCATCTCAATAATATCTGAGTCGGAACAAAGAGCTCATCACAAAGCACGTTGGTTTGTTTTCGTAATTGATGTGCTGCCCCTCTGTGTTTGAGCATGTTCGTGCGCCAACAGTGGTTCAACCGGTTTTCATGTTCCATAAAGGGAAACATGTTTACCTTCTTCTTTTTAACAGAATTGAGCCACGAGACAGGAGAAGGAGACAAACTCTTCAGGGGTTTTGCGTTCCACGTGTTTTCATTTGAGAGTGAGCGAGAAATTCCTCAATATCTTCAGGGACTTACACAAACAAGAGTGATTGAGTGATGTGTTACAACACAGAACTGTCAATGTTTTGCACTCCGAGAGGTCATGTTTTTGCAGTAGTGAGGTTTTGATCGCATCTGTTGGATGCTGTCAATAAGTCTTACATTGACTTTGATTAATAACCAGGTTATGCAAATACCTTGAACGGTGGTTTTTAACCGTCTTAAATGATTGAAGTTGAACCTGATTTGCACACATCAATTTCCATCCGTTACCCCTATTTTGCATGTATCATTCCTATTTTGCCCCCGACACACCACAGGCTTTTCCCTTCAAAGACACATGTCAGTAAATTAGGGAATCAACTTGCGCTACCAGGGGTAGTTTAGCGAAAAGAGGAGGTGTGTTCCGGGCCAAACGTTCCCGGAAACGTTCAAATCATTGTGGTGTCCATGAAGATGTGAAAAAATAGGCATTAATCTAGGTTACACTTTTGCCCAAATTAAATTATACGCCTGTTTAACCAAAGCTAATTTGGGTGGGTTTCTCCAATCCCCATACAATGTCACTTCTCTGTCTTTTACGGCCCTGACGAGAAAATCTGTTTGGCAAATGCGCCATTATAAGAGCACTGTAGCTACTTCAGACCAACCCATTTTAAATTTATCGAGATCCACCCACAAAGCGTTTCGAGTTTGATACTTGCGTTTCAGATCGTTAAAATAGGGCCCCTAGACTAGTGTCTCAGCCGACTTATTCGATAAGAGCATGTCGGTTTGTTTTCACATCAAAATTAGAGAAAAGCTTGAAAGTTTCTTGCGTTGTCACTTGTCAGTCATTGTCAAAAACAAATACATATAATTCATATTTAAATAATGGAAAGGTTACTTAGGTTTTTAAATGTCAAATGGTATACCTCCATAAATATTACATTACTTACATTCAGTATATTTATTGAAAACATAAATATATTTGAATTCCTTTTTTAATAATGAACAAAGACTTTATTTTAACTTACAATCTCTGAATCATCAACTGTAGTTTCATTCAAAATCGCATACAGTCTAATGGGGAACAAACTTCACGGCCATTGAAATGTATGGTATGAATGAAATTCGGATGCACAGCAACTTCACATGTTTCAGTTGTTTCGCTTCACTGTCATTCGCAACTCCTTTCCTGTGAACTCATTATGTCAGTATATTGTCCTTTGGATGCGGACTTCAGGAACATTTTTTCTTTTGTCAAATCAACTTAAATGATTTATTTACTTGAGAACTTATTATTTTGAGTTTCTGATGATTAAATTAATCTCCTTCATTTTATTAACTCACTTTTTTCAGTTCAATGAACTTAAAATTTTAAGGCAACCAGGTTACTTACTTTTTTTAAGTTAAACCAACAATATTTAAATTAGATGCTAATATGGGCTTTTGGCAAGTACCGTTGACAAAAGAGTCTGCCAAATACACCACCTTCATCACGCCTTTTGGGCGCTACTATTTTAACCGGCTACCCTTTGGCATAGCCTCAGCCCCCGAGCACTTTCAAAGGATGATGATGACAGAGGTGACTGGTGGTCTAGAGGGGGTACTGTGTCACATGGATGACATCCTGGTCTGAGGACAGACTCAGGTCGAGCATGATATACGGCTACAGGCGGTGCTTGAGAAGGCACAAAAAGCAGGTATTACGCTCAATATGGACAAATGTGAGCTTGCACGGCATACAGTCAGATTTCTGGGTCATGTGATTTCCGTAGATGGAGTGAAGCCAGATCCAGAGAAGACGAGAGCTGTGCAAGAGATGGACGCACCTAAAAAATGTCAGCGAGTTAAGGAGTTTTCTGGGCATGGTCAATCAGTTGGGCCGCTTTTTGCCTAACCTGGCGGAAAAAGACAAAGTGCTAAGAGACCTGCTGTCTAAGAAGAACCACTGGTACTGGGGACGGAGCAGCAGGCGGCCTTTGATCAGTTAAAAACAGAGTTGTCATCTATACCAGTGCTCGCACTATACAACCCGAATAGTGCACTAAAGATCTCTGCTGATGCCTCTTCCTTTGGCCTGGGGCAGTCCTGCTGCAGAAGAATGATACCAGGTGGTCACCGGTGGCATATGCGTCCAGGTCAATGACACCGACAGAGCAGCGTTATGCTCAAGTGGAGAAGGAGGCATTAGCTGCAACATGGGCTTGTGAAAGGTTCAGCTGTTTTATCTTGGGAAGACCATTCGAGCTGGAAACTGATCATAAGCCGTTGGTGAGTCTGCTGGGCGGGAAGGCTCTGGATGACCTCCCACCAAGAATTCAAAGATTTAGGATGCGACTCATGAGGTATGATTATACAATTAATCACGTCCCTGGGAAAAGCTTGTGGACAGCCGACACCTTATCTCGTGCTCCTATAAGAACTGCAGAGGCATACACTGATATAAGCCTACTAGAAGACACCAACATCTATGTAGACTCTGTCATCTGTAATATTCCTGCCAGTGGAGACTATCTGAGCAGCTTACGCGAGCACCTGAGGGCAGATGGTACATGCTCTGCACTGATGAAGTACTGCACAGACGGCTGGCCGGACAAAAGCCAACTGCAGGAGAGCTGAGACATTACTGGCCCGAGAGAACCGTGTTGACGGTGCATGATGGACTGCTGCTGCGGGGCACAAGGCTCGTTATTCCATCTGCCTTACAAGGTGATGTGCTCCAGAGACTTCATGAGGGACACCTCGGGGTGACAAAGTGCAGGGCCGGGCCAAACAGACAGTGTGGTGGCCAGGGCTCAGCCGTCAGCTGAACGACATGGTACTGAAATGTAGAATCTGCATTCAAGAGAGAAGGAATGTCAAAGAGCCGCTGATGTTGACGGAGATGCCAGATAGGCCGTGGCAAACGGTGGGAGCAGATTTATTCATGCTGAAGGGCAAGACATACCTACTCGTAGTAGATTACTTCTCAAGGTATGTGGAAATTGAGCTGCTGTCACCCACAAGGTCTACAGATGTGGTGGTGCACCTGAAATCCATTTTTTCTCGTCATGGAATTTGTGAAGTTCTTAGAAGTGACAATGGGCCACAGTTCTCTGGTAGCCATTTTTAAAGCCTTTGCAGCAGAGTATGGCTTTGTGCATGTTACAAGCAGCCCCAAGTTTCCCCAGAGCAATGGGGAGGCGGAACGCGCGGTACAAACTATGAAAACCCTACTAACAAAGGCATCAGACCCATATCTAGCGTTGTTGGCTTACAGAGCAACCCCTCTACAGAATGGCTATAGTCCAGCGGAGCTGTTGATGGGGCGCCGCCTCCGCACTACTGTTCCTGCCCTTCCAGCCCTGCTGACTCCAGTTTTGCCTGACTACAACGCGCTGGAGGCTAAAGAAAGGGAGAAGAGGAGAAACGATGCAAAGTACTTCAATAAGAGACACGGAGCAAGAAACCTGGAGCCGTTAGTCCCTGGAGAGGATGTGTGGATCACTGATTCAAGAGTTCAGGGCACAGTGGTATCTGCACACACCACCCCTCGTTCATATATTGTCCAGGTGCCTCAGGGCACGTTGAGGAGGAACCGGCATCACTTGGTGTCACTGCAGACCAACGGTGGGGTGGTTGATGTCGATAAGTCACCTAAGGAAGACAATGCACCAGATGCACCAGAGCCAACATCACCAGAACCAGCACCACCAGTGACAATATCTCCCAGCAGAGAGGGTCCAGAGACTGTGCGGACCAGATGTGGGAGAGAGGTTAAAAAGCCGCAAAGACTTGATCTGTGATTTATTGACTGGTTGTTAGAGAGGGACAGGTCTTCCAGCAAAAGGGCAGAATAAACCCCTTAAGACCTGCAGAGACAAAGGTAGTCTACCCTTTGTTCTCAAAGAAAGGGAGATGTGGTATTTTGGAATAATAGTGTGAAAGAATGCTTGTATTTTGAAAATAAAAGGGCTGTTCCGGGGCTTGCCGGATGTTATGTGCTGATGGCTAAATAAAGACCAGCTCCAAGTACGTCGTTGTACGAACCTTATTTGTTTCTTTACAAAGAACGCGACACTTTTTTTAAGTTAAACCAACAATATTTTTTTTTACAGTGTATGAATTCAGACGTACTACTCCTTTCTTGTGCTGCTTTTCACCTACTAGAACGTAGTCAAGTCAAAGTCAAAGTTTATTTATATAGCACTTTTTCCAAAACAACAAGTGTTTACCAAAGTGCTGTACACATCTACATACTTATACGACAAGGACCAAACCAACATGACCAAGATACAAGAAATAAAAGACAGTAATACAATAAAATAATAAGAAAATAAAACAAACTCTCACACAGCGTCAAATGCCAAACTGTAATAATACGTTTTAAGATTAGATTTAAAAATAGTAATGGTTTGGGACTGCCTGATGTACAAGGGCAACCTATTCCACAACTTCGGTCCTGCCACTGAAAATGCTCTTTCACCCCTAGATTTTAGTTTCACACGTGGGACTACTAAAAGCAAATGGTCAGCGGACCTAAGCGCTCTAGACGGAGCATAATGCCTAATCAGTTCCGTCATGTACCTAGGAGCAAGGCCATGAAGTGATTTAAAAACAAACATCAAAATTTTGAAGTTAATTCTAAAAGAAACTGGTAACCAGTGAAGAGAGGAAAGAACAGGTGTATGTTCTCGCTTTTTTGTACCCGTCAGCAAGCGAGCTGCAGCATTCTGGACCCTCTGCAGTCTAGAGAGAGAGGCCTGACTAATGCCTATATAGAGGCCATTACAATAATCTAGACGCGATGAGATAAAAATATGGAGGAGTTTTTGAAAGTCTCTGGAAGACAGAAATGATTTCACCTTTGCGAGTTGTCTCAGGCATAACGTAGGCATAATAGGACGCACTGGATTTCTTGGAAGTAGTCAAGGAAATTGACATTCAGAACTTTTACATTTGTGTTGAACTAGTGGTTTTATAAACGCAGGTATAATCAGATTTGTCATGTTTCTAATGCAGTGGTAGCCTCGAGGCTTGTGCCTGTGTCTGTTACAATCTCTTTGTCACTAAATCAATTTGAGAAATGATAGGGTAAACAGTAGTTCTCGTTTGGCAAGATCCACACTCTTTGGCTCACCTCCAGATTGTTTCGTCCATGAAACGTCATGTGTACATGTCAAAAACAGTTTGAGCTTACCTACATTACACATCACTTAAATTTAACATCTCATTGTGTTTTTTTTTTTTTCTACAGGTGTATGCCGTTGGTGGATACGACGGTCAGTCACGACTCAGCAGCGTTGAATGCTACGACTCTTTCTCAAACCGCTGGACAGAAGTGGCACCCATGAAGGAGGCTGTCAGCTCGCCAGCCGTCATAAGCTGTGTCAATAAACTGTATGTGATTGGAGGAGGGCCCGATGACAACACATGCTCAGATAAGGTTTGTAGAAGAGTCTGACGCATGAGTTTTGAGGAGGAGGAGGGAGTCTTTGAAACCACCCTGTTGTTAACTCTGCATGTCATTGTGTATTTACTGCATGTAAACATGGCGTTTATTTTCTGGGTCACGCTACCAGGGTGCGACATGCTTTGTTTTCCAGTGTAGTGATCTTGACATTTCTCTGAACAGTGCAGTGGACCATAAACCCAGCCGCTGTAAATAAAACAGCTCTGATTGTATAGTTTTACTTGAGAAATGGGCGATGTCTTATTTGTATTCCAGTACTGTTACTATAGACCATTTCAAAAGATGTAAACAACACTGGTCCAGAAGCACTTCCTGTTTCAGTTTTTTAACACTACATAAAAGCTAGGATAAAATACAACCAACAGAACATTTAAAATTGAATCAAAAAGTTAAAAAAACATCTTTAAGATCTTTTCTTTACATGTGAAATAAAGAAAACAGTTACAAACTGAAACAGGAAGTGTTTCTGGGCCAGTGTTGTTTACATCTTTTGAAATGGTCTATAGTAAATCCTTATAATTCATGTCTCATTGAAGTCTGTTAGTTATCGCAATTAAAGGGACAGTTCGCACAAAAATGGAAATAATTAACTCATACTTATGTCATTCAAGACCGGAATGACTAGATATTTTGAAATATTTTGTTTTTGTCTAACTATCTTTTGTCCAAATTTTATTAAATGGGCAAAAACAACAGTTTTCAATTAAGTTGCTTATCTTGTTTGGTATTCCACTTTAGAAAGAAAAGACATTCAGCTTTTTTATATATTTTCCGTTTATTTTAGTTTAAGTTTTAATAATTGTATTAATTAGCTTTGATTCACTTTTATTTCAATTTAAGTTTGTCATTTTAGTACTTTAACTTAACTGTACTTTTGTTTTATTTAATCTAATATTTTTTCGTTGTATTTTATTTCAGCTTTATTTCAATTAACAAAAATGATTTTTTCTAGCTTTAGGGTTTAGTTTAACAACAACAACACTGCTTTAAACTCAAGCTGAATAACTTATCAATATATAATTGAGTTAAACCAGAGGTCATTTTACGTTTAAATACATTCTGCTCTCAAATGGCAGGATGTTTAACTATACAAAGCCCCTACAATGGTAACTATGACATTGTGTGTGACCAAAATGGCATCAATCGCCTAAAGCTTGAGTTTACCAGCTGTTAGATTCCCCCTTTGTTACATGATGGCAGCTTGTTTACTCTTACACTGTAGTTAGAGTTTTTCCTTCATCGAGGCCTGCCTTCTCCTTAGCTGAACAATAGACTGAAGATGCATTGAATGTGTTGCCCGCTGCCCCCTAATGGAGATCAACAGTTACGACCATCTGACCTGGATCTGTCAGCCCGCTCTGATACATTCTCCAGGTGTCTCTTCAGAGAGAAACTCAGCCGCAGATATTTTCTTGGATTTCCTTAATGCATTTCACTGCGATTCAGTGCAGGTCATATGATTAGTTCTGTAGTTACTTCCCAAATAAAACCTCTTTGGACCCTTAATACCCAAATTGTACAGCTTGACATTGTGGTTAAATTTGTTGTGAAGGTTGATTTGAATATTGAAGGAAACGTCCTGCTTCCTTAAAAGAAAGTTCTGATGGTATCTCAACTCTGATTGGTCAAAGCATATCATGCTGTGTGTTTAATTTGACTACTATTGTTGCCTTAGCCACGATTCTATCCTATTAGTCTGCCAGATCATTTGTGCCCAGAGCATTCTCTTGCACAAGTGTCTGCTATTTCTAAAATGTGTGAAGCCTCTATAATACCTTCCCGTCCTCTATTACATGCTCCCCACAGAGAGGTAGATAGAAATTCACCCAGACTTTTCTCAGGAGATACTGTGTCTGTGTGCGATTATGTTTCCTTTTTATCAAGACACAAGATGATTCTGATCACCGATTACTGTTTTTGTGAGTTCGTATCCCTCCAGGGTGGTTTCTTATTTTTAAGATCACAAATATCTGTGAAGCGAACACCCTCCTTTCAAGGATGGCAGGGGGATTGATTTATGTTTGTGGTTGCGACTGTTTTGCAGCCTGAGGAGGCAGGCTTGAATGAGGCTGTTTTTGCTACCAGTTTTAATTAAGTTTAATTTAACGTCACTGTGTGTGTTTTGCCCTCAGGTTCAGTGCTATGACCCTGAGTCCGACTCCTGGTTGCTAAGGGCCAACATTCCCATCGCTAAGCGCTGCATCACAGCCGTATCACTGAACAATCTCATCTATGTTGCTGGAGGCCTAACCAAATCTATCTACTGCTATGACCCCACTGAAGATTATTGGATGCATGTGGTCCACACTTTCAGCAAACAGGTACTGACTGCAATGAAGTTGCGGTTTGAAATGCTACAGAGCGCAAAGTGACTTGGGTTTAGTTGTGTTATTTTTTTTTCTTTTCTCTGTTAGAGAATAAAGAGTTCTATGACTTGAACTAAGAAAACCAGCAGCAACACGAATCAAAACATTACAAACTATAATTTGTAGCCATAAAAAAGAATAACAATTGATGTATGTATCAAATGAAATTTGTAATAAATTAATAATTAATCATGAATTAAAACTAAAATACCACATACATTTTATTTTTTGTGAAATATACATATTGCATTTGCATATATATATATATATATATATATATATATATATATATGACAACTTGTGTACACATACATTTTAACAATGATTTACAATATACAAATATATCAATTGTTTTAGTAGGGAGAATGACGTGATTTAGTCATTTACATTTATATCGATTCCAGTTTTTGATAGTAAAGTGTAGTAGTGTAGTTATTTATCAAGAAAATGTAAAAATATCGAAACCACACTGACTTACGGCATCTGCAGAAGTATATATTAGTCCATTAACCACCTTAGATCTGTCTTGAAATGTTTACACTAAAATGTTTCTCTGTGGAGAAAATGCACTATTGAAACCCATCTGTTACACTCAGTTGACACACTTGTGTAAACAGACCTGCATGTTTATGTTTTTCAGGAAAGTTGCGGTATGTCGGTATGTAACGGTAAGATCTATATCCTGGGTGGGCGTGGTGAAAACGGCGAGGCGTCAGACAACATCCTGTGCTACGACCCGTCCACAGGCATCATCACGGGCGTGGCCGCTATGCCCCGCCCCATTTCTTACCACGGCTGCGTCACCATTCATCGCTACAATGAGAAGTTCTACCATTCATGATACTAAAAAAGCTCACTCACAACAGGGATGCAGATAAACTGAGCCTTATTATAGATAACGGAGCATTACCATAGGTAAGGTAGATAAGTACGGTTTGTCCCAACCCCCTTTAGTTCTCAAGCTTTGAGAGCTTTCCGTTAAACTGAAAAATACACAACCCTAACTGTTTTACATTTCTACCTTCAGAAATGAGTTTGACAGCATCACGCTGATTTTGTATAGATTTGCATACTGTTACACAAATGTTTCTAAAATGATTGACAGTTGTGAATTCTAGCTAGTCTCCGATCTCCCGTTCTCTGTGATCTGGGTCTTCCTCTTGGGTTAAACTCCTCCATTGGTGATTTATTTTTTCCACTTCATTATTATTATTATTATTATTGAATTTTCTATTGTATTTTAATGTATGGTGTCAGTGGTTGTTTAAAATGGGTGAATGGTGTGATTATTTGTGACTGGTCAAGAGAGTGTTCAGTTGTGATGGATTTGTGTATAAGTGTGTTTGAAAAGATTTGTTTGTGAGACACCGAATATGCAGAAACCACTTTTTGTTAAACAAAAATCCACCAGGCACCAAAAAGTATAGTGTTTCTTTTAATATTGCTTTATTTATGCATGTTTTTTGGTGATTATTAATCATTTTCTGTAGTTTGTAGTAGAAATTGCGGCTATCTTGTGGGACACACACGAAATAGTCTGTCTGAACTTTTGAAGCATTACATGCGAGTCGATTAGCCTATGTTTATTCTGTTTCGTTTACTCTAAGGGAAAACACGATTTCTTGCATATACTATAGAATTCAATCAGTAATGTCTTGTTTATAAGTGAATCATATATTAGCTTTCACTTTAAGTTATTTATTCTTGATCGAAGTCCAAAAGCCCCAACCAGGCACTTAAGTTTTAGTATTTCTCAGTGTCCCAGAATGTAAATATTATCCTTCTTCAGGTTTACTGTATCAGTAAGTGTTTGCAATGTTGATGCATCAGGCCAAAAGGCCAGTTCACACTCTCAGCTCCTATAAAACTCTTTTTTTTGTTGTTGTTGTTCTTACAGTAATCTGAGCTTAGTATTTGTGCATGCAGTTCAGTGATGTAGCAGCAAAAGATTGTGTGTTTGTGTGCCAGGGATTCTAAGACTAGTGATGTCAGCTTTGTTGCCTGCTTTTGGTTAGAAGTATTGTTTAGTTTTGTCAACTGCAAGACCAGAACAACACATTGTTCATTTTACTCTGGGAATTTTACAATGCAACTGAAATGAGAGTCGAACCCTGCGCACAAATGCGACAACACGTGGCCTTTCTTTAAACTTTTTTGGTGTGTAGTTTACGACTTTGAGTAAATAAATGTTTAGACTAGGTAATGTGAGTTTGGTGTCTGTCTTTTGGTGAGTGCTCTATAGGCTTGCTTTTTCTGATAACCTTCAGTTGCTAAAAGGCATAGACAGAATGAGTGTTTTTATTAAGATTATTTTACAAATGTTTCTTTTTAAATGAGTCCCCTGAGTCCAGGGTTTGAATTATATGTGCATCCCCAAAAACTTGTATGTCAAAAAAAAAAAAAAAAATATGGCAAGAATGCAGTTTAAGCGCTGATTACGGTTACGGTTCTGCAGAACAAAATGCCAATTTAAAAAGATATTACTATAAGTGTGTTAAAAGAAATGACCATTTTGTGCCTTTGTGGTGGAATGAATGATAACTCACCAAAGATGTGTGATTAGTTTTGTCTGTGTTAATTCCAGCACAAGGTTGTAGAAATGTTTAAAACTGTTGCTAAAATTTTCTCATTCTAAGTAACTGAAATATACAAGAGCTTAATGTGGTGTATATGCATCCGTTTTCCTTAATAAAGCAATTTTTAGTATGAATTTGTAATCAATATTTTTGTTTTTTCAAAACAAAATCATATTACACCACTAACATATGCAATCAAAATTATTCAACCCCCACTGCAAATCAGGTTTATTGACAAAATGTACAGGCTTCCAGCTGTTTGCTACGGAAGCCCTGAACCGCAACCTAAAAAAAAAAAAATCTGTAAAAAAAAAAAAAAAATCTGTAAAAAAAAAAAAATCTGTAAAAAAAAAAAAAAAAAATCTAGCATTTCGAGATTAAAGTCGAAATGTTTCGAGATTAAAGTCGAAATGTTTCGAGATTAAAGTCGAATGTTTCGAGATTAAAGTCGAATGTTTCGAGATTAAAGTCGAAATGTTTCGAGATTAAAGTCGAAACATTGTGCATTCATAACAGTGCGCGTCCACTGACTCAGAGCGCGCGCGCGCGCGCGTGTGTGTGTGTGTGTGTGTGTGTGTGAAGTCGAACTGCCATGGATAAACCCAAAATAGTAGCTTTTTACTTTTATCTGGGCTTTCAACAAAATTCTACACACGTCACACGTGCTAGTGGCAGTGTTTCTGAGGTGTTTTCGTGCTCGTCTAGTCAACACTATCTGGGTCGAGAACACAACAGTAACTGTTCGGTCTCCCTCTTCAACGTAAATACGCTCTGGATACATTTTAAGTGCATCATTCTGTATCCAATCATTTGGCCGGATCCTGTGATTTCCTAAGATTTAATAACCACTTATGGTTGAGGAGAGATTCTCTGATATGATTGTAAAGCACTTTGAGTGTAGGCATAGGCTATATGAAAGCGCTATAAATGCCCTATTCATTCATTCATTCATTCATTCATTCATTCATAAAGCTGGATTTCTCCATCCAGTCTGAAAAGTGTTTTCCGTGTTGGTTTTCCTATAGGCTAAAGTCTATTCCGGCGCATTATATTTTATAACGATAAAGTAAGATAAGTAATTCAGATAAAAGTAAAAAGCTACTATTTTGTGTTTATCCATGGCAGTTCGACTTCACACGCGCGCTCTGAGCCAGTGGACGCGCACTGTTATGAATGCACAATGTTTCGACTTTAATCTCGAAACATTTCGACTTTAATCTCGAAACATTTCGACTTTAATCTCGAAACATTCCGACTTTAATCTCGAAACATTCCGACTTTAATCTCGAAACATTTCGACTTTAATCTCGAAACATTTCGACTTTAATCTCGAAATGCTAGATTTTTTTTTTTTTTTTTTTACTGACTTTTTTTTTTTTAGGTTGCGGTTCAGGGCTTCCGTAGTTTGCAATGAACAAATCAAACAAAAATAGTTGAAATAGGCCAACGCAACAAATGTTTCAAGTGGTTTCCCCAAATTCAACTGAAAATGCAACTTTAAATGACTTCTACAGTCTCAAAATTATTCAACCCCTTGAATAGAATCCCTCACACCCCCATAAATCTATAGATGTTGTTTCAAGTGCAACTGATCAAGGGCTTCATTAGTTGCACCAGGTGTGCTTGAGCTAGAACACATGAAATGTCTAAACTGGCTTGGTTTGTTGAGTATTACTTTGAATGAATGTTAGAAATACGGAGAAGTCAAAAGAATTGTCCACAAAGTTAAGAGTAGATCACAAACAAGGAACAGGATACAATAAGATGGAAGATAAGTTGGAAGCATAGTTCACATTTAAAGGAACAGTGGTTACTCTACCTGGACGGGGCAGAAAAAGAAAGCTATCAACGGCTGTAACAAGATTTCTGTGAAGGCAAGTTCAGAAAAACCCAAGACGTACAGAACTCCAAGACGTACACCACTACTGACCCAAAAGCACCAGAAAAGAGCTCAAAATCATATAAATCTCAAAGTCTTGCATCATGTATTTCAAGTCTTACTGGTTTCCTTCCAGTGTCACTTTCAGTGTCAAAGTCACTTTGAATAAAAACAGTCGGATAACTGAAAAAAACGGCACTCTAGTCAAGAGCGGAAGTGTTGAATTACAGAGACAATTGCCAATAATGTTCTCCAACTGGAGCTACTGTACCAGATGTCACTATACACCACACCACAAGGCAGGAACTGTAAACTGTCGAAAATGTCAAAACATGCCTATATGGAATCTGGCTGCTTAAATGTGCCATCTAACATAATAAATCAAATCCTACTCCATATTCCATAACAGATGAGGGCAGTATACCTCCAGAAAATGACTTGTGCTCCTACCATCGCGCATATTATTCAAATCATTTGACATGATAGTAAAAGGTTGGAAGACCGCAGTTTCACGTGGAGCATTTGGAGATTTTTAGAGATCAGAGACTCAATGAACAACATCTCAACACTAAATGATGAAGACCGCCTCATAGACGCCTGTCTCAAAAACAAGCTGGTGCATTTCGACGATATGGGAAAATAAAAGCTTGGGCAATTATTTGAAGTTTATGGTATTCGTTTTGTTCATATTACACTTTTATTGTTCGTGAATTAATTTGACAGACAGCATTCGCTGATGTTGATCGAGCTAGCGCCGGAATTCACCGTGAGACACACGCAATTGACACTTAGCAAGCAGGTTAGTTAAGATCTCAGATTCTGTCAATTTTATTACGCAATTCAAACAATAAATACCGTTTTGGCGCTTGTACATGTTACACCACAGATCCCTAGCGCACGTGAACCGATCGTCTCTACTAGCTAATGGAAAAAGGACATGAACTCTGTTGAAAGATACCGTATGCCACAACTTACCAAAATGTATTCCTCATTCATAATGTCTACCAATCATTTTTTGAACTCTTCCCTGAACTGAAATGTAGTAGTGGGCTGTATTTCCACACGACTGACATCAGGTTCAAGTACACACACAAGCCGGCGCGAGCGCGACTCACTCGTGTATTGCAGTTTGGCTGGTGCTAACGTTGCCCGTCCGCATACCGCCTCCCATGGCCGGAACTGGTATTACGAAACCTGCCGGGCCGGGGCTAGTAATTTAGCATGCTAATTCAGGTTAATATCTCGGCAGCTCTATAACTTGTCCGTTTTTTAATGACATCATTGCACTTATTTCTTCTCATTCTTTTGATGCGTGTAGCTCATTTTTCGGATATTGTTACCTCAATTATTACATATGGCACCTTTAAGGCTATGAGTTCTTTCTTATAAATGTTTGTTTTACTGGACAAGAAGTAATTCTCAGAAGAAATGACATGCAGTAACGCTGTGCTATATTGAGAAGGTCTTTGTGTTTAAAGATAAATATTGGGTCTAGTCTAGTTCACTAATAATCTTACTAGCCTACAATACGTGCGGAAATCACGTTTGCAATTAAATGTATTCAGACAAATTTACAATAATGTCCTAGTGGCTTTGAACAAAGTATTTTTAAACTATTTTGTTTTCAAAATGTATGTTAAAACTGAATTGACTGTAAAAGTATTAGTTTCAAAACAATAAATAAAATAATGACAGGGCAAAATGCAACCTGCACATGCAAATGTAGGCAAATACGAGATCCAAAACACAACTATGTATTCTACAAAAATAGTTTTAACTGTTTTTTTAGAATGGTTGAATATCTTACTTTAAAGGGTTAGTTCAGACAAAAAAGAAAACTCTGTCAGTAATTACTCACCCTCATGTTGTTCCAACCCCTCAAGACTTTCGTTCATCTTCAGAACATAAATTACGATACTTTTGATTATATCTGGGAGCTGTCTTACTCCTCCATAGGCTTCTACGTAATTGAAACATGCAGGCCCAGAAAGTAAATAAAAACATCGTTAAAATAGTCCAAGTGACTACAGTGGCTCAACCTTAAGTTTATCAAGCGACGATAGGTTTTGTGCGCAAACAAAACAAAATTAACAACTTCATTCAACTATTCGTTTTCTTCAATGTGGGCCTCAGATTGAGTTCACGTAGTGTAACAGCGCAGCGCACTTAGGCTCACTATCGGCCGATAGTGAGCATAGATATAATAATGGCTAGATGTCTCGTCCGCGCTGCTGGCCAATGGAGGTCGACGTCCGCACCTGGCGGCCATCTTGTCACAGGCAGCCCGCTTACTCGTAACATGGTGTTCATACTTTTTTAAATAACCATAATTTGTTTAATTTTCCACCAATTTTCAAGCGGTTTGGTTTGTTATAATTGTCAGAGATGTAGTTATGACACTCATGATAAGTGTATGAATAAATAATCATCCAGACTTATAGCTACATTGATAATGTTTGTAAGAAACCAAACCGTTTGTAAATCTGTCAAGATTTCAACGAGATATGTGTATTTGTGTTCGTGCTGGTCACTCATCTTACATCAGGTATACCGTATCACAGAGCCCGCCAGAAAGCTTGCCTGTGACAAGATGGCCGACGGTGATGATGATCACTCGAGGCCCACATAAAAGAAAACAAATAGTTGAATAAAGTAATTATTTTTGTTTTGCTTGCACACAACAGTACTCTCGTCGCTTGATAAACTTAAGGTTGAGCCACTGTAGTCACTTTGACTATTTTAACAATATTTTTAATTACTTTCTGGGCGCAAGTTTCAATTAGCCTACATAGAAGAGTGAGACAGCTCTCAGATTTTGAACGAAAGTCTTACTGGTTTGCAACAACATGAGGGTGAGTAATTACTTTGAGAAATTTAATTTTTGGGTGAATTAACTCTTTATTTTCTTGCTGCGCATGCGCTCTGGCACGACTTTGTGCATGTGAACACGAGAAATAGGGACGTGGGCTTGTTTAAATTACTACCTCCTGGCACTTTTCATGAACATTAGAACAGATTTATGTGCGTATGCACCTGTTTAAACTTGTAATTTTGTTTCTGCACACATAAATACACCTATAAATAATGAGTTTATCCTTGTTCACTGCAGTTAAGTGCGTAGGCCTAGCCTGTGGGTGGGATGTATTTTTGTTTTTAACAGAAATAAGGTCATATGTATGAGCAAATATGACTTGGAATAACAAACTTTGAGTGAAGGCACTATGGCAAAACAGCAGAGAGTGCATTTCCCCTAAGGTGAATCTGGTTTCCTCGTGCTTCCGAGTCACGTGCATTATCTGGAATAGTCAACAAGGAAGTGGTGTTTTGTTCAGACATGCAGAATCCTTCTAAGGAAAATTGTTTTTTTTTGTTCCAGGTATGGATAGTTGACCTTTTACCTGCTTTCTGATATTTCCAAAAACCTTCAGAGAAGCATTTAAATATCAAGTCCATACATTCATTTTAATAGAGACATGCCTGCCATTCACATGGTAAAATGGTTTGATTTCTTTAAGAAATCATTACTGCTTACAAGACGTTAAACGCAGTGTATTTATAAGAAAATATATTTGAATTCTCAGAATCTAGAGAGGCTATGTTGTTAGAGACACTGCACAATAGAAGACACACCACATCAAGGTCATGCAATTCAAATATATAACCATGAGATGTCAGTATAAGACAGGGCATTTTGTCATAATCTGCATTAAACGATTATGTTTAAGCTTAAAACCAAGCTTTGAACGTTATGTCTATGTGGTATTTTTAATGTGCTTTAAGACAAACCATGTACAAATCCATTCAATACCATTGCTGAGTATTTTCTCCATAAAACTGCAGTGAGCCAAAGACAGTCTCAAAAATGCGGTTTGAGATTCTGACGTCACAAACTACCATGTACCCAATCACGTCAATGAGTGGACCTCAGAGCTGGTGTGAGCGAGTGAGGCGGGGCTAATTGGCATATTCATAGAACCACAAAGCCTACTAAATGAGTTACATTCAAGCTATTTTACTGCTTGAAGAATATTTTTTCGAGGAAAACACGTTTAAATATGTAATTTTGGTGACGAAAGATTCGTTTTAAGGTTCAAAGTAGTGACTACAGGGGGACGTTAAACAACCTGACAGATATCTCTGAAACAGTTGCCCAGGGAAATCATACATATTCTCTGTGACAGCCATCAGCTCAATAAAAAGCAAAAAATACTATAAATTACATGAGCTGGTACATGTTAGCCAATCAGTAAACTTGAAGGAAATTCTCTGCCAATATCGAGCCATGGCGTGAGATTGGGAGCGTGACTATCCGCTCAGTGTTCACTTTTGAAAGCAATCATTAGCTTTTCACTTTCACTTACAAAACATTTTCACTCAATACGTTTTGCTATTTTGGCTCCAGAAATCAAGTTTATATGTTCCAAAAACATCTTTTCCTCCTTTAACCCCCTGAGCCTCTTCATTTGTGGGTCAAAAGTGACCGAAGCCTTGAAATGTAACTTTTTTTTGCTTATTATTTAGAATTTAGAGGGAATTGTATGCATGTTTTTCGAGTTATGAATCAATGTCTAGTGCAATTTACTGTATAACAGCAAAAAAATTTATAAAAATGATATTAAAGCGGCTTTGTTTATGGTGAAACGTATGGAAAAACAAAATGTGAATATATGTTGCTATATCCTCATCAGCCCATAGGGGCCAGTGTTGAGCTAAAGCACATTGATGAACTGCGCAGTAGTTTATGTACAGCATAACCTGTTGGGCTTGAAAATCCGTGTTAGGGAATGACAGGAACTCTCTCCCCTTTAATGGACCGGCACCGCAGTAGAATCACTGACAGTCACTGCCACCGCCTCTCTACTCTTAATTGAATAGTTTCTGTCTTATGCGTGTTTAGTTTGGCAGCCCGGGTTAGCCACTCTCAGCTTTGTCATTTTCACCCTTCAGTCTGCACTGACATGCATGTAATGTGGTCTGAAGTCCATGAAGAACGTGGAGGGTGGGAGAGATGAGCTCATAGAAACATGTGTCTTTATATTTCTCCACACGTGCATGTTTAATGTGTTGCCCTACATAGGCTCGTGCACATTTAACACTTACCCACATTGGACTCAATGCATGCATATATTTGATACCTGATTTGTATGCTTGGCTACCAGCTGATTTAAAAAAAAAAATCACAATTTCTTTATGAATATAATTTTTTTTTTCTTTTGGTAAGACAGAGTATGGTGTAACAATTGTGATACAGTATATCCAATTTTTGTGTGTGATTTGATTGTACCAGCCAAGAAAAGTGTTGTCAATCATGCCCTGCTGCAATATTATGTATCGCAGCAAGCAGATCGCTTTAGCTTGTGTCCAGCAAAGCTTCCCACATTCATTCTTCCTGCAGCTGGGAGTGAGAAAGAAACCGGAGAAGCTTCACTCATAAAGCATAAATCACAGCACTTGCTTGTGTGTGTGTATGTCAGTGTGTTGAGCACCCCTCAATATGCTCAAAATACCATCCAAATGCTTCCTCACTTATCTGTATGATGAGAGAGACTACATTATGTGCTTTCGCTTTCATCCCACTTAGTATGCAGGTGCACGCTTGGGTCCGGTATGCTCTCATTGATGTTTTGGTGGTGTTTTGCAGCAGAGAGCTGGGGTGATTCCTCCCTCCCCTGTGTAGTTCGGCTTCTGTCACTGGTATTGCTTCTTATGAATGAGATACAGAGTTGAATGGAAGGCAAAGGGGCTCCACTGTCTCCCCCTAAAGAATCCAATTGCATTCAGATCACAGACGAGTCAAGAAAGAGAAGGGAACCTCGGCTTGCGTGCGCACGGGCAGCACAAACAAAGGGAGGCTTCTGTCTGCAGGGAGGATGCAGTGAGTTCGTGAGATGCATCTAAATTCCTTGATTCCTGGGCAGCAAAGCCCAGGTGAGGGTTTTGCTGAGAGAGAAGTGAGAAGTGTCAATAGTCTAAGAACATTTATCTCTTATAGCCAGGGTAAGCGATTTGTTCCAAAATTGTCTTTGCTATGCGAGTAAAAAGTCTGTTAAAGGGTTAGTTCACCCAAAAATGAAAATTCTGTCAGTATTTACTCACCCTCATGTTGTTCCAAACCTCTATGAGTTTATTTGTTCTGCTATACACAAAGGAAGATATTTGGAAGAATGTTTTAATCAAACAGATCTCATTCCCCATTGACTTCCATAGTAGGAAAAATACATACTATGGTAGTCAATGGGGAATGAGATCTGTTTGATTGCACTTTCAGTACAAACTGCAAACTGTGGGCTTTAAAAGGGCTTTAAACGATTCCATATGATGAATAAGGGTCTTATCAAGTGTAAAAAAAAAAAAAAAAAGTTTAAGTTTTATAAGCTCAAATGCTTGCCTTGTTCTGTTCTGCGGTGCACGTTCGTGACTCTCCTGTTCGAACTCGTTCATCAAAATGAACGAATCTTTTTTTACAAGTCAATTCGTTCGTTTCATTCGTTGAATGAACCGAATGATTCGGAAAAAGATTCGTTCATTTTGATGAACAGGAGAGTCACAAACGTGCGTCACAGAACAGAGCAAGGCGAGCATTTGAGCTTATATAACTTAAACTTTGTTATTTATTTATTAAATGAGCGATCGTTTCGCTCGATAAGACCCTTATTCATTGTCTGGAATCATTTAAAGCCCTTTGAACAGTTTGCAGTTCACACTGAAACTATCTTTTGGACCTTGAACCGTTTGGTTCCCATTGAAGTTCATTATATGGAGAAAATCCTGGAATGCTTTCATCAAAAACCTTCATTTCTTTTCGACTGAAGAAAGAAAGACATGGACATCTTGGATGACATGGGGGTGAGTAAATTATCAGCAAAAGATTTTTCAAAAGTGAACTACTCCTTTAACGTCGTCACATCTTGTGGCGCTTTGCAAACTCTGCTGTGTGCGATCATGTGTTTTGAAGGAGGAATGGCTTTTCAGACGCTCTGATAGGAGGGTCAGATCTCATGTTTGTGTGGCTGTCCTGCCACTGTTAACTGAGAAGCACAGGTCAGTGGGACAGAGGTCTGTGGAACTGAGAAGACATGATGATGTCATCGAGACATGCATGAGCTTATTCTTAGATCCAAAATACATGACCACAGTCTGTCTGTTCTGAACTTTCATTGGATGGATACAGTAGATGGACGGACGGTATACATTAGTTAACTGGATTGATTATAAGCTTTCCAAAGATAGGATTATAAGCTTTATATAATTTTTCTGTTGCATTCTATCTGTTAATATGCAGGTGTTATTTATACATCAAAATATACATCAAAGAACTACAAGCTTAAAAACAGAAAAGCCCATGCACCCAGAAATATGCGCACACCTCAAAATCTCTCTCTCTCACACACACACACACAAATAACAGAATGGATTTGCATCTACTGGATTGCAGAAGAGAGCACATCTGCCCAAGTTTTTTTTTGCATCTTGTTTGTACAGTCTGCATGTTTCCACCCTCTCTTACGGTGCAGTGAATCTAATCTGTTCAGGAGTAAAACCCCCTAATAAGCTCTCAGGGCAGAATGGCAAACATCTATGCCGTTTTACTAATGAAAGCCCAGCTCACCAACCAGTTCCCCCTCCCACATCACAGAATTCACTAGAATGCTTATGGACCTTCTTACCGGAAGAAAGTCAGATCATACAGCGCATAGAATTCCTGCAAATTGATTGAATCACCTGATGTCCCATGCTGTACACAAGGTCACCTAAACTGATGGTTGACTTGGCCAGAAATCTCACCAGCCAGTTGACTGCAAAATCACCAAGGTCACCTTGAAATAACAATTGAATATATTACTTCTTGGAAAATTCAGCTCAACACGTATTATCTATCTCATAATCCTGTTTATATTGATTTTATATTGTGTGCTCAGCTGGTACATATGGCTGTTTCTGCAATTATAAAAAGGTAAAAATAACTTCCTCTGTAATACGTTATGATTCAGCAAGCAATCACACCAAGTGCAAATGAGACCACGGTGTATGATCTTAGATGAGAAGAGGTTATGGTCCGTCAGGTTGTGTGAGAGCAGGAGATTATCTGATGTTGCTGCACGCCTGATTTTTCCCTCTCTCGCCGTTTCTCGCGTTTTCTCTCCTCTTTAGTCTGTGATTAAAATCTACTAGCAACAGACAAGAGTATAAAAGCCTTTAAAACCCAATCAGGGTTCAAAACACACACACACACACACACACACACACATGAGACCTTGGATTCAGTAAATGTTGCATGACTACAGAATTAGTATCCTGGATTGCACCTCAGTAAAACGGATCTGTGCTGTATGGCCATATGTACACACAAACAATATATAGTCTTTCCTAAACGCTGACCTGTTTTCCTGCAGACACCGTTCACCAAGGCTGCATTTATTTGATCCGAATTACAGTAAAAACAAAACTATTGTGGAATATTAAGTTAAAAATATATTTTCTAATTGAATGTATTCTATTTTTAAATACATTTACCTAATTTATTTATGTGATGTCAAAGATGAATTTTCAGCATCATTACTTCAGTCTTCAGTCACATGATCCAACGCCAAATCAATGTTGAAAACATAAAGAACAGAGACTATGAATAACTGAAAAATATATATACTAATATTATATTCATTAATATTTTTTTAATAATATAGGACATTATTTATGTAATAAAACCAAAATAATGCTATTAAAATAGCAGTTCATTTTAGTTAAAGCCATTTGAGGAAAGAAAATATTCATATTATAATTTTGGGGGATAAAACCACAATATAGTGTATGTGCATATTTCGTTCAAAAGTAAGACATCAGATAGAGGTGCATTTCTTGGTGATTGTTGAGCTAATATTTTAGCAGGCCTTTTTAGTAATATTAATTATAATGCATCAGGTTTGCTGTTGATAAAGGGGTATATGAGTCTTTCTGATAGGACTACGGTGCGACCTAAGATGTTCAATGCGACTTGCATTGAACCTGGGCGAGAGATAAATCTGAGCAAGCAACATTCTAAAAATTGCTGGGTTGTTTTAACCCAACTTTGGGTCAAACCCAGCCATTGGGTTACATTTTTTAATTACATTTGAACCCAATGTTTGGGTTTGTCCATATTTGACCCAAACGTGATTCCACATGGACACATTCAGTACAGTCTGGAAGACAAAATGTCAGCATCCAATCATTTCTCTGACCTCCTTTCCTCTCGTGTGTTACTCTGGACATATGTTTGGTACATCCTGACCTTGACTATAATCTGCTGCATTTGCCCAGGACCGCATCGGGCAGACCGAATGACAGGCGGTGGGTCTGAAACGAGTGCCCGGTCCGACTCATGTCCACACTGATTAAAATATCCCCAAGGATCGGTGATGTAACGACTCTTTCCTCCTCTTACTGTAATAGACCTCTGGCTGCTGTTCCCAAAAGCATTCCTCTGAAAATTGAAGGTCTTAATCTGCCCTGTAATGCTGTCTTTCTGGACAGGCCGGACCAAGGGGATCATCTATATGAAGGACTGATTTGTACTGTTGGCATCACTGCAAGCTAGAACAAGGAGTTCTGCTGTAAGTTTGGCTTTACTTTGTCCTCTGAGGAGTTTGAGCGGTATTTCAACTTATTCTATCGAAGATATAACATCAAATATAATGGCGGTACTGCAACGTGGTCAGATACACTAGTTAGGCCCTGTAGAGGAGGACATACATGTGTGCATAGGTGGTCCTATATGTATGAGTATTCCCTGAGACTCCCTCCATACTGTGGAAATGATTAGTCAGGAAGAGACTGAATGTTCTCACTAAACCCTTTAATCTCATTTTCTTTTACTGAAATCTCAATGAATGGACAAACACCCACAAACACATACATATTCAGACAAAAACACACACAGATATATACTACATTGAAAACAAAAAGGATTTAGATTAATGTGCACTGATGAAATGTGCACAATAATATTGCCATTTATTAAGATTCAGAATAATAAAATAGAAATAAAATCTATTTAAATCTGAAAATATAGGCGTTTATAAGAAATGACAGGACTTTGTGCTTTTTTTGAGCATAAGAGCAACAGAATTAGTGAGGTTCATATTTAAAACGGGAGCAAATAAATGAAAAAAATAAAGATAAAGATGTAATAAAGCCTACAATTTAGCTTTTTTTTAAATAAAAAAATAATATGTATTGTAAAATAATATGCCATCAAAATGCTATGCCATATTATTTTATTTGTAAAATAATACAAGTAAAATAATATGCCATGTTCTTGTGAAATAATATGCCATCAAAAACTATGCAATCTCTATCTCTTTCTACCATTGTATTACTGTATTATAATGTACGCAGAAACAGATTTTTGGCTTATGAATTAAGCAAATATGATGTACACATTAAATATGTCTCTTGCAGATATTTTGATAAATTTTATCAGTATTTTGATATATTACATCAGCTATTTTGATATAAAGGAGTGCATGCAGGACCGGATATAACATGCACAGTACATGTGTCACGATCTGTGTTTAGTTTAGTTTTCATGGACTTTTAGTTTGTATTCGTTAGTAACAACCTGTTTCCTGTTGTTCTAGTTTCCCGCCACTAATCTGTTACCATGGACATTCATTAACAATCACACGTGTTTGTATTCCGTTCATTATTATGCTATGTATTTAAGTACTTCTACTACTACTACTACTTTGTCCGGTATTGTTTGTGCTGCACACTGTTTCGTTCGTGTTTCAGCTCTTATATGTTTATATTGGAATTAGCTCCGCCTTCGCTTGGATTAAGTGTGACAACATGCAGTCTACAGTGCCTAAACACAAATAGCATGCATACACACACAGTCTTACACCAGGCCCACACACACCTAAACACACTCACTCAATTAAAGTTTGCCCATGTGTGTTAAGTGAGTGCTGCCATGCTTAAATAATGGATGCATTTGCTTGTGACAGATCAATTTGGAAGCCTCATCATCACTAATTAGTTGAGCCCCTCAGGGAGAATGTAATTGGTGGCTGTTAGGCTGCTCTCTGCATCCCAGTTTCAAATACAGACCCGTTTACGGCTCTGTCTGTGTGTGTTTCCAGTAAAGTACTTCCGAAATGGTGTGATATCAAGCTTTAAAGAATGAAATCTCGAGTAGTGCATCATTTCCCCCCTCTCTATATCTTCCCGTTATCTTTTACCAGTCAGGAAAGAAGGATGGCTCTGCCAGGAATTTGTCATCATTAGGTATACATTTGCAAATCTAAAATACTGTATTCAAAGAGAGTTGCACAGAGAGACTGTTGCTATGGGAACCGTTTCGTGAGGCTCACCCTCTCCAAACTTTGATAGCAGATTTGGACCTGTGTGTGTGCAAGATAAAGCTTATGTGTGTGTGAATGAGACAGAGACAGATGTGCATGCAAGATTTACAATTATGTTTACAACAAAACAGCAGGGCATTTCATCAGCACTGGATGACATCATACAAATAATTCATATACACCGTCTTCAACACAAATACTGGCCTAAATTTCCCAGAACACATTGTAGGCCAGAAAAACATGCAAATCAGTAATGTGTCTTCTTATTTTGTGGGAAATAAGAAAAAACTATTTCAATTATATATATATATATATATATATATATATAAATATTTTATCTGCAGCAGTATTTTGAATTTTTTTTCAGTAAAAGTGTCACTATACCGTTATTTGGTAAAAAAAAAAAACTGTCTAATATAAGAAAAGCCTGATAAAAATGATTTTGTGGTGAAGTAAATACTACAGAAAAAGACCCAGTGTAATTTACATGAAAAGTTAGTTCAAGCAAGAATTTAAAAAATAAGTAAATTCTATCGTAGTACTCAATTCAATCAAAGCGCAAATATCAACATTATAAAATTATTTTCGCTGTTTTCATAGGGATGTCAAACGATTTATCTTGATTAATCGCATCCAAAATAAAAGTTTGTGTTTACATAATATGATAATATATGTGGGTGTACTGTGTATAATTATTTTATATGTATAAATACACACACACGCTTTTATATATTTATGAAATATTTTCATGTATATACTGTATATAGATTTATGTATAATTTATATTATATATAAATATTTTATATGTAAATAATATTTTTTCTTAAATATACATGCTATTAAATATAAGTGCAATTAAAGACATATTCTCTGAAAATAAATATTAATTTCATATACATTTTCCTTCTCAAGTAATTATCCTTTTTTTAAGGAGGCTTAATGAAGAATAATAAAAAAGATTAAAAAAAATGTTGTTTTTTTTTGCAGTGTATCTTCTTATGGCCATAAGACTTGGACATAACAAATTTTGGCTAACATGATACACTTTAAGTCTGGTAAGTGGAAGCAGCAAGCTGTTTCTAAGAACACTTACGGCTGGGGAGAATCACGTAACGGCATCTCTGTTCGCCTCTGACTAATGTATGAGTGATAATAGTCTGGTAGTTCTCTCTCATCCCTAAAATGACATTTTTGTCTGAGCCGTATTGCCAAGTCATTTGCATGCTGACGAGGTTACGCAAGTCTCCGATTCTTCCACCCCTCAGCTGTCACTCACAAACACAAATACACCCACATGCATGCCATCATATGCTTTTACAATGACAGTCAGGGTCTTTTTGCAGCCTACAACGCCCAGAAACAATAAACATCCCACCAAATCTTCACACCTCCTCCTCCTCCTCTTCATCTCAATTCATCCTTATGCTCTCTTCCACCCCTCATCCTTTAGTTTGACACAAAAGCCTCCCGCTCTCTTCACGAACACCTGCCTCCGACTGAACTGAACTTCGGCGTGTGTATGTCTGATGAACTCATAACAGCACTGCACAGCTGCTAACCTGTGTGTGGATACTTGTGAGTGTATGTTACACAATAAAAAGAAATTTACATGGGTTTGGAACGACATGAGAGTAAGTTAAACAAAATGTGTTCTTTGATTAACATGACTGCTGTCACTTTAAGATCTGACGCCCCTGCATGTCTCACACACGTCCCATTTCCCTAACTCTTTATGTTCATTTAAGACTTTATTTAATTAATTTAAGACTGCTTTTATGAGGATACTCAACAAAACGGACAGTTTGGCATTAATGTGTATGCTAGTATTCGTTCAAGCATGAGAGAGAACTCGATTCTGGCGTGCGTCTTTCTGTGTGTGTGTGTCCCCTTGAATCAGACTCAAATTCTCAAATTATGTTGTAAATTAAATTGAATGAATGATATCTGCAATACGTTAATGTTGTTTCTGTTCTGTTTACCCTAAGGGGGGTTATTGCTGCTCTCCCTGCTCTTATCCATATAGTCTATAGGGAGTTCTTGCCCAGAACAGAACCATACTGCCAGTCCAAACTGTGTGTATGATAATTATCAATCATATTTGACGTTAGTGGCCCTGACAGAAATCTTTTTAACGTGTTAAACTTTAAAAAAAATTTCACATGCATTAAGTTAGCATTGACGCAACTAAAAAATAATAAATAGTCCCTTTAAGTTACTGTTGTTATCTTGTTATGTACACAAAGGATTGTGTGTAGTGCATGGAGTGTGCCTGTGAAATCTATAGGACAGTTTTTGAAGATGATTCATTTGGTTTTCTGGACAGTGACCCTTTCATCCGCCCACTTACATGGCAAATGATATTGGCCCGTGTGACAGAAGAGGTCAGCGAGTGATGAATTGCTCTGTCTTTGCGGCCAATCGAATGAGCGCTGACCCTCCAAACACACACAAGAGGCATCAACAGTCACAAACACAGAGCAATCTGATCACAATCACAGTAATTACAATGGTTTCCACCAGATGTTTCTTGAAGTTTGTTTGTGTGGTAACAATGGCATTTGCCCCAAATCATTTGTAATTAAGTTGTTTTCAGGGGGACGTGAGTGACAGCTTGAAACCTTGAGACAGAAGCTCATTTTTCAAAGGCAAAAGAGAAGCTGCAGAGAGAGAGTATGTGGGAGAGAAGAAGAGAGAAAATATGAAAGCTATTTCATCATGCATGCGGAACTCAGTGAATATTTCATCATGTGATCAAAAATAGCTATACACTCTCTACTGTTTCGCTCGTCTCTGTGGTTCTTCATGCAGCAGGGAACTACCATCAGATGTTATAACATGAATTTGGCTGTTGGTTATATGTGAACTCCCACCTTTACATTTTTATCAAGCAAACAGACAGATTTAATTGTAAAAATGCATAACATTTTCTGTTAGTGTGCCGGTTAGATTATAACTATAAAAAAAGAAAGTCTATGCAATGTCCCTCCCTATTAGGTGTGTGTGTGTTTTGAAAATCTAAAAAAGCAGAAAGTTTTGTCTAAAATCCCTTTAAAACATGAAAACTCAACTTTTTTGTGTGTGCCAGATCCCATGACTCACACATCCACTTGACTGAACTGCTTATTCTTTATGTTAACAATTCAGTATTGATATCAACAACTGTGTGTGATGGATATTTTTACCTTGAGAGGCCATTGTGAGTGGATGTATGACTAAAATACACAGTGAAATAAAAGCAACATCTGTTATCTCAGATTTCTGATGGTTGCTGTGATTTGGGGGAGTTATGGAAATCTCTCTGACTCCCAGCCCTCAGTATCCACTTGTATTTAATTATTTTATATGCACTACTATTGCAAGAAATAACTATTATTGGGTGAGAGATACTGTTCATGGAGCCCGAGGCAGAGCCCCGCAGGTTGCTATTATCCTGTTTGATAGTATCCTGCCAGTGAACTGATACTGAAGCTTTGTTTTAGCGCAGTGTTTCATATCCCTAACACAACTGACGTAAAGTTACATATATACCCTCATCGCAATTTTTTTTCCAGTCCACACAACCACTTTTCCCTTGGCCCACATACAGAATGACCAGATCTAGATTAAAGACAGATCTAGATTAAGAGCCACACATGAGCCACAACTGGCCCAAATCTAAGCCAATCAATAACTCATAATAACTGGTTGTAGCATATCATCTTATATACTCGACTCTTAGGTGTCTTTTTTTAGAAAGATAAGCTAACATTTAGGTGCGGAGGTTACTGTATGCTGTGAAGAAGTTTAGACTTTATTTGTTTGCTTATATTTTACAAAAATTACTTGGGCTGTCAAACGATTATCACATCCAAAATAAAAGTTTGTGTTTTCATAATATATGTGGGTGCACTGTGTATATTTATTTTGTATATATATAAATACACACACATTCATGTATATTTAAGAAAAAAACATTATTTATATATAAAATATTTGTATTTATGTATAATATAAATTTTATATAAATCTATATGCAGTATATACATGAAAATATTTCTTAAATATATACAAGCATGTGTGTGTATTTATATATATAAAATAATTATACATAGTGCACCCACATATTATGAAAACACAAACTTTTATTTTGGATGCGATTAATCGCGATTAATCGTTTGACAGCCCTAAAAATTACTGAGAAGACCAGGGCTAGTTGTCATTCAGGGAATTGTCACAAAGGCTTGGTAACTTTTGAGTCAAAAAGTTTTTAAAGATAGTTAGTTATGAAGTTCACACCTATATGGAAGTTTGTTTCCACCAGAATAACAAATAAAAAAGGTAATTGAGATTTTTTTTTTAATCACACAGTCAATTTTTGAAATTTCTAGAAAATTTCAGAATTGCTAGATATGAAGTCGCATGCAATACATTTATTTATTTATTTTTGGCAGAAACAAGCGTCCCAACATAGTTACATCCTTTGACTAAATCGTACAATGTAGATTGAACAACAAGACATGTTTGAAACCTTTGTTCAGTGGGACAGTGAGAGAACTCTGAATTCACTGCTGTGCGTTTAAAGTGATCTGTGCACAGCAGGAATGAGCTAGCTGAAACTAGCTTTTCAGGGGTTGTCACACATACTGGATATTTGCCATAATTGGGTCATGTGATCAAAGGGTTCTCATAGCCTCAGCATGATCCTTCAGTAATGAGGCTAGTCAGCACTGTCACTGCGAAGACAAGCAAACGAAACCTTCGATTCAGGTTGCCATGGTGATGCGCATCCCAGCTAGAGTGGGTGCCACGAGTTACCGTGGAAACTGGAGATGCCTGAGGGGGCCGGAGGTAATTGGCAGGAATGATAGTGGCAGCCACTTTCTTCTGTGGTGCAGAGAATCTCTTGATGGCTGGGAAAACAGCTTTTTTTTGTTTGTTTCCTTTTCTTTCTTTTTTTAGTTAATCTCTGGAGCTGAGAGCTTTTTCCACACGGGTAACTCACAGCCCATGATGGATGTGCGTGTGGGTGTCGAAGGGTCAGAGAGAGGGAGGAAGAAAAGAAAAAAAGGCAGGAGAGGAGGTAGATGTGTGTTTTGGCTCAGGCCAAACTGTGTCAGCCAGCTGTATAGACATATTCAGATCAAGTAAAAGACACTAATCGAATAGTTGGAGAAGTTTGGACGTTTTTGTGCTATTAACTTTTTGTTTTAAATACATTACAGAGTATATCACATGTGGCATGACATTTAAAAAGTATACTGTATATACTGTAGTGTGTAATATACATGTTGGTCACACATTAGGGACAAATTCTCACTATACTATTAACCTTTTCCTCAATACACTTATTACTGCTTCTTAATAGTTTATAAGTTGTTAGATGTAGGTATTGGATAGGATTGGGGATGTAGAGTATATTCATGCAGCATAAGACATTAATATGTGCATTGTAAGTAATAAACAGCCAATATCATAGTAAAATCCTTGCTAATAAGCAAGCAACTAGTTATTAGTGAGAATTGGACCCTAAACTAAAGTGTTACCTACATTTTAAATGGCTAAATATTATTTCTGTCAAATCGATAAATCGCATCTAACATAAAAGTTTGTAAAAATAAATAATTCAAAACTTCGGGTAAGGTGTATGCTTAAAATAAATTAAGATATAATTAAATTCCTAGTCATTATTAAATATTTATTTTGCGTAAAAATGCATACTGATCATACTGAAAAAGTAAATTGATCTTAATTTGCATAAATATTTTTCTATAAATGATACAGCTTTGTGTCTGCTAGCTGTAAAATGTATATTTGTTGTGCTGTCAAATAAATTAATCACGATTCATCGCATCTAACATAGAAGTTTGTAAATGTGTGTGTGCAAGTGTGTACAGCGTGTTCATGTATGTGTCAATATTTAGAGCAGACTTACATGTTTAAAAAGTTGTCGTTAAGCGTCAGCTTATTATGTTTGTTGAAATTCTTTGAAAGTTTGTATCTCAGGGGTGACTTTGCCCTTTTTAGGGGCGTAAAAATAGACTGTGGTCTATAGACTTTTCCCTTTGTTGCCTGTTTAAGAAAATCAGTTCAATACTTAATACTCTTAAATGAAAAATCATATTTATCATTTAGTCATTAATCATTCAGATAAATTCATTTGGTTAAATTCAGTTTTAGGTTTTCCAGGCAATTTCTGTCAACACTTTCTATGACACTTTCATCAGGCCCAATTAGGACATGCAAGCAGCCTTTACTGTATAAACGTGCCTTAGACAAAAATAAATAAATAAATAAATAAATTGGCTGGTCTGCATCTAGAGACAAAACAATGACACTGACATATTCTAACCTAGCAGTAACCTAAAATCAATGATGCAAATGTCACTTCTGTTCATAACTGATCCTCGTAATACAAGCCATTTTCACTCTATGTACTCTTAATGCTGATCTCTCCAGTTTTATCTGATAATTCTCCATATTTCTAGGTCAAGCTAAAGATATCTACTACCTGCCACTCTGAATTACATTTCATATACTGCACTTGATTTGAACGCTGTGTGTGTTTCTTTAATTTGTGGTATTTTATTCTTGTTATGGGATGAAAAAGGAAGCACTGTATGTATTTCTTCAACTTGTGGGATTTTGTTCTTGTTGCGGGGATGAAAAAGGAAACAAAACAATTGAAAAAGATCTTGTTTAGGGGGCTCTGGGTTTAATCTGGTAACCAGGCAACAGTGGAGCCTGGATCCTGTGTTGGTGAGTGCAAACTCACCACGTGAATCCACTGCACGTGCTGCCCGTTTCACACACACATACCTACTGTACTGTGCACACACACACACAAACACTTGCACACACAATACTGTTAATGAGCATTGGGATTATCATGCATAAGTGACTTTCACCGCTGTCAACAGCAGTGGATTTTAATTGGGTCAGTCATCCAAACCTTTCTCTGTGCTCCTGATCTCACCCAAGGAATGCTTATTTTATTCTCAGTACTCTTCATTTTATTCTTACTTTTGCTTATATTTAAGTACATTTAGTTTGGGAGGAGGTCATTTGGTGTCAATGTTTTTAATGCCAGATTCTGCACATTATTAACTATATGGCAAAAGCTGCGTAAGTCTTTTTTTTGTTTGTTTGTTTAAGAGCATAAGGGTCATAGGATGGAGGACGGAGGAGCGAGGAGGGATATTGAAAAGCACCCTAAATATCACGCTTAATAGTATCTGGCACAAAAAAAAATTAACACAAAATTTTTGCATTTACTCTGCCTTTTGAGTGCCATGGCAAAGCATGATGGGAAATAGAAACCCCAGCCCAGTTTAACCTAAATTGAGGTTTTTCTACATTAAATGAAACATGTTCATGAAACTCAAAACAATTCAACTTACTTTTGTGAACTAAAAAAGTTCAAAATACTAAAAAAAAGTTAATTTGATGGAACTCATTTGTATAATTTGAGTTGGCTCTATACTCAAACAAATGCATTATTTTGGACGTAGGGTTTTACACTATAAAATGTTTTTCTTGGTCCACCCAGTCAGAGGAAGCAAGAAAAGACTGAGGGGCTATTTACACAACACTAAAAACAGAAAACTACGTTTATTAATTTAACTTTTTATACGTTTTATAAATTTATACGTTTATTAATACAACTATGCCGTTTTGGTGGCCTGAAAACACAAGCTTTTGAAATCCGGTTTCAAAGTGCATGTTTCTGAAAAAAATACCGCTATCCATCATTTCGTAAACTACAAATACGCAAACTTGTCAAAACTGTGACATCAAACATGCGTATTGCGTGCTCGGTCAATAGCTGCTTAATGTTTCTTTAGTGACATCCCCTACTACTGGCCTGGCAGTAAAATACTGTGTTTTTAGTCGTTTTCGCGGATCCTTGTGAACGGAGACCGTTCTGATGTCGTCACCCGTACGCGAAAAACACAGCAATGACTTTTCAGTTTTAGTACATCTTTGTTGTGTGAACGTAGAACATTATTTAACACATTCAGTCAGTATATAGATTTACAAGTCAGACCAATAATAACAATCTGGGTATTGCTTTTCTTTATTAGCGTTTAGTGTTTTCTTTAATCTCATAATCATATCAGCAAAATCCAATATCAGTCAACCTCTTATTTGAACGTTTTCCCAAATCAACTTCAGTTATTGACTAAAAACATGTCTTGAGTATTCTAAACTTGCAGTTACTGTTTTGCTGATAACCAGTATTAAGTCCTTCTTTGAATGTGTGCTGCAGTCTGTTTAATTAAGTAAAAAAAAATCTGAGATTTTAGCCTACAGGCTATTTTGAGATTGTATAGGTTTGTTCTGTATGGCTTACGGTAATAGTTTTATTTGTGCAGATCTTACAAAGTCTTGAATTTGACTGACATTAAATTTCGACTGATATTGTGTTTTCATTTTTTCCTTTACAAGTGTTGCTCAAGGCTTAATGTGCAGATATTAGATAAATTATGAAGATCATGAAGTAAACCTAGCAGCACATCTCTAATCTACCAGGCTCTTCTTATTTCTTTCTTTCTTTCTTTCTCTCTTTCACTTGAAGATAGGGAATCCAGCCTCACAACAAATGAAAATGTAGGTCACACGAGCATGACAGAAACAGACAGGAACTTCAGCAGGTGCCAAGACAATCTCTGACCCTCAGCTTATGGACCACTGCGGGGTAAGTTACTGTCGACACTAATGAGGATGAATCACCCCACCAAGTTTCTCCCTTTACGTATTCTGGTTGCTTACTGTTGCCATCTTACAACGAACAATGGTGGTCTGGTATCAGTCTCGTTACTCTCGTATGATTGCACATAATCTGGAAAGCATTTGCAAAATAAAAAAAATACAGAATTGTATCACCTACTGTACAGTATGTTGTAGTGTTTTCCAACTGAGCTCATATTTTATTTTAGTAAATGTAGTTTCATTGCATCTGATTGAAAAGGAAACTGGGTTTCAGTCTGATGAAGTGAAAACTTCTGCTCAGGAAAAAGCAGGGTAAGGGTAAAAGTTGGGTAAGCAGTCAGAAACTTTGGTAATTAGACTGTGCTTTCTTTCATGCACCTTCTCTAGAGGGGGAAAGAGAGAGACTAAGAAGTTGAGGTTATGAAGGAGGAAAATGTAACAAATGATCTTTCTTAGAAAGTTCTCCTTCTGTTGTCCTTCAGTCTTTAACTATGGGATGTACAGGGTCCCTGTGGATGTTATCAACTTATTAATCATTTTTGCCATAAATATTTCTAAAACATTTCAAATTATGTATTGTTTAATAGCATTTTGTGGTGGAAATTACATTTTGAACAATTTATTTAAAAATGGGTGCTTTAAGGCTAATTTTGTAATTTTATTTATCAAAAATAAACCAAATTAAATATTTTCATTTTTTTTTTGCGTAATTTAATTGGAATTAAAACAAATATTCTGTTCACAAGTGGTATTTACCTTGATTTGTTGATCCTTGTTTTTTTCACATATATTTCACATTTTATCTCAATCTCTTCCCGGACACTGTTGTCTTTTTGACATTAACTTTTGAAAAATATTTATTATGGCTAAAACTGTTAGTTGTTGTGGACATGATGCCACAACTGAGGTACATCGTAATTTGGGTAAAAGAATTTATATATATATATATATATATATATATATATATATATATATAAAATTATTATTGTATAATTAAAGTATAATAAAAAAGAAATGTTTATTGGACTTCAGTCCATTTCAATTCAGTCCAAAACTAGTTTATTGGGTTATTCAGACAAGATGAAAATGATGTTTATAGTTTAGTTAGCACAAAATCAAAATGGACAATTCTTGTTTTTTTATGGAATATAGCAGTGTTTACTATGAATGATTTATCTGTGCAAATCTTTTTTCTTTTTCTTTTTTTGTGTCTCTAAAAGACTAATCAAAATAACTTCCCTCCCTCTTCTCTGTTGACATATTTACTGGCACAAGGCGGGAAAACCAGTCACTCACATGAGATCACACAGCAATAGCAAACGTCAATTTTTCAATGGACAAAATCAAGTCCCATCCATCATTTTTCTTGTTCTTTCTTGTTCTAAAAGCCATTTCATTTAGATATTCATCAGAATAGGGAAGAAAACTTATTTTTTGATAACTTAAGATTGAAATCCTGGGTTTGAGGCAAAAGTTAAACATTAGAATCGAAATTTAACCCCAGGAACATAAAATTCTCTTTTCTGACAAAAGACTTTGGATATTCGTCAGAATGTCGGCCATAATGACATTTGACATAATAGTCACTAACAATAAAACATTTTCATGGTTCATTACCTCACAGAAACACTCTATAGTATTATTAATAATTCATTTCCCTCATCAAGTGGTTTGATTGGCAGGAGATGTATAGTTCAAATACACATTGATTTATTACTGTAGCGATTGTTCCCACTCTCTCTCTTCGGCAGGACTGCACAGTGAGAAATCATTGGACAGGACATGGACAAGTCCTCTGTCTTCCCTCTGCTGAAAACACACGTCAATGACATCTGGGGCCGAATCAACATCCGGCCCCAAGGACAGATTTCATATAATTCTGAAAAAATAGGAAGATTAATGCTTCCCTTGAGCAAACATTTAATGCTGATCCAAGTTCTTCAACTAACTAAATGAGCTAATTTGTCAGGCATTTGCATTGATATATTGACTAATACATGGGTGTTGGCTTATCACGATCATCATTTACCCATTTTTCAATTTTCTTTGGCATTAACCTCCCCAACAAACTTGCTTTGTCTCAACTTCTCTCCCCAGTTCCTGTAGTTGTGCTTTGCTTTAATAAGAGTAAGTCAGTAACAGGCTGCCAGCTCTTGCTCATTGATCCAGGCAAGCACATCTCTCAGCTGGCTTAAGAACTCAAGCTTGCCACATTGATTGGAGCAAGTGAGCCTTCAGCAAGCAGGCGGCCCCCTGAGAGAGCTTCGCACATTCACACAGACACACACACACACGCCGCCTGTAATCTGCTTTTATGGGCTATTTTTGTGTTATCAACGGGAGGGAATTTTAGAAACACAATGCAGGACACATGGCCCAAATTTATGCGATGACTCTAATGCTAATGTACTTACAATTCAGTTCAGTGGATACTAGGATAAAGTTAATGTGTTACTAGGCTATTTTTTGTCATTTGTTTATTAAGTTTATGTGGGCACAGACAGGGAACAAGGTCGTTGTTGAATATAAAAAACTGATTAAAAGGTTTTTTAACTCTTGGTTATTTTCACTTTTGGCCCTTTCGACTTTTAGAAATGACCGTACATTAAAACACTTCTAAAAGTAACTTTATATAATTTGTCAAACAACCCTGGGGTGAGCACACATGCATCTGTTACTGTCTTCATCTCAAAACCATGGATACCCATTTCTAACCAATAAAAAAAAAAATGCATTGGTAAATCGTCATTATGACATAAAACATCATAATTAATGGGACACTATGCAGTTTGTTTTAGGTTAACTGATCAGCTTCAGAGTTATTGAAATGGTTATACGACTTCTTTCAGGTTGAATGGTGGCCGTCTTGAACTTAAAAGTTCATTAAAGAGAGTTTTAGAGCTAATGGATGGAAGATTGACTTAACATAAATTTTTTTCTAAAGCTATAATATGGCTACAGAAGACTTGGGAAATAGTGCACAAATCACACTTTTTTTTCTTTTCTTTTTTTTTTTTTTGGAGCTCGACAGTTCGATATAAAGTACAGTCCAATTTGCTGACGAAATCCTGGTGACCTTAGAGCAGAACGTCTGACTGTCTGTCGAATACAGTATATTTTATTTGTATGTGACTCTTAGGGTTGGATTTATCTAAAATAGTTGATATACAATAAATAAGAGGTTGCTAAAAATTGGCCACTCATTCATATAATAGCATGGCAGTTGTCGCATAAAATCGTAAAGACAAAACTGGAAAAATTAATGGAAAACACACTACTTCTTAAAACATGAGCAGAAAAAATTGTGTAAATGGAAATGGTTTTACTGAAATTGAATATACAAAAAAAAAAAAAAAACACTTTGTTTGGAACAAAATGCATGTGAGTAAATGACATCATTTTAATTTGTGGGTGAACTATACCTTTACGGCAAGAGGAGTTTTGACACCAAAACAAGCTTGTCATGTGCAAAAAAGACATGTTGTTAAACTGTGTGCTCCAGAACTCGTGCTTCGTGTTATGAGACTATTTACATTGGCATCAGATTTGTATGTCAAAGCCATTCAGAGTAAAAAGACTATAAAAAAAAGAAGGATGCAAAGACACAAGGCAGACGTGTCCTGTCACCCACAAGGATCTCCCTTACCCCCGAGAACAATCACATCCCTGGGGCCTGCAGAGGTGGCATGAGAGACAGACAGCTTGCCCTACTTTTTCTGAAGCCTCTGAACAATAATAATAAAAACTGCTCTACAGAAAACAAGATAGAGCCCACTCTAGCTCGAATCATCTCCTGTTGAATACGGATTATGCAGATAAATCAATACAATCATGAACGAGAGACCCAAGACTAATTTTGAAGCAGGACATAGAGCAGAACTTCAGTATCTCAATGAGTAACCATAAATTTGTTTAGTTACCTTGAAATCATAATGTACAATTTAGTATTTATTATAAATGATTTTTCCTTGCAAATAAAAAAGGAAAATCAAAATACCATCCCCTCCCTCTTGAAGCAATATCTCTTCTTTGATGATGTGTTTACTGGCGTGACTGAGAGAACCTGTCACTCACATGCATCATCACAGCAACAGCAAATCAGAACCATCCAATCAATTCCCTATGGACAAAATCAAGTCCGACCCGACATTTTTTTTTTTCTTGTTCAAAAAGCCATAACTTCACATGTACTGGTTTTTAAAAGAGATTTGCATTCTGTTTATCAGGTTTTTACATTTTAAAATATGTATGTATTTACCCCTTAAAACCCATTCTAAATATTTTCTTAGCCCATCTCAGCACTGAGGGTGTTTATGTAAGTTGTTAGCCTGCCTTTTCAAGTCTTATCAGCATAGTTCTAGAGCATGAAACTTACATAACAGGCAGCGAGGAGCCAGCGGACAACTGACTGTCTACATGGCTCTTATTGCCAGTTTGCTGCTCTTTACCACAATAATTCCACTGGTTTGCTCAGAGGCCCCATTGATTGAACCAAGAACACAAAAGAGCACAATCACCAACTTATTATCAGATTGTGATATAACAAATCCCAGTGGAGGAAAGAGATTTCATCCTCTTGGTTGAACAAGACAACTCTTTGTTTCTCTTTGCCATTATCGTTATAGGATTAGACTGTGCAGTTGTTTTACATTTAGAACGATTTTCTAGAACTATATCTTTATCGTCATAGTCATCTTAATTGGTGTGAACTGTACTTAATTCTGAAGGGGTTTTCAAACAAACCATGGAAACCATAGAAAATAATGGAAGAATAAATTACGTTTTCCAGTTCAATTTATTCTTTCATATTTTTGTGTTTTGTCTATGAAAAGTTTCACTATTCGCTCCTTTCTTCCTTTGATTTCTGCTCTAAAAAAAGAGTTGTAGTTACCGTAATTAAGAGATTCCCATTTGTAAAAAAGCATTCACGTCCTCGTAATTCTGCGAGTAAGTACTTATGAGCCTGCGCCATCTAGAGTTTAATGACAAAACTTAGTATATTACCCAGTCTGAGCAGAACGTCACGTGAAGTTATCATCAAAATTCTCAAAATTCTGATTACGACATGGTGTGAATGCAGCAACTGATTAAATATTAAATAATCAATAATACATGTATTATTTTTAAATGTAGTTATATGTGAGAGCAGGTTGTATTGAGTATATAATCAGTATATTAGAAACCCCTCAGATGCCCACATCTGTTAAAAACAGAAACACACGCTGACTCATGGTCAAGAGACACAGTGGCCCAATTTTGCTTGAATACATTACAGTAGCTGGTGTTTGAGGGAAGTCGCTTGGTGAGCAAATGAAGAGTGAATTGTGGATCACATTCACACATACAATGAGTCACAACTAAAATGTAATTCCTCATCAAACCAAATATATACAGTACAAACCCCCTCGTCACCAGCACTATATAGAGCACATATTGTCAGACCTTGTCTGATGCTGCAGTGCAGACCACTTACCTGGGCTGCGTTTCCCAAAAGCACGAGTTAAGTTGATTGTAAAGACCATTGGTAGCAATGGTTCTATACTTAGCCTTGTGATGCTTTTGAGAAATGCAGCCCTGCTTGATGTTACTGACTACCTTGCTATAGCTAATGCTACCTCCAGTCATCGTGTCATTCAAGTTGTCTTCCAGTCATCCTTGTCGTCTCAATGTTGTTCCCTCGTGTGTGTGCTCCAACATTTCTGAAAGACAAAGACTCAAAGTTCTCATCTGCAAACAATCTCAAGTATTGTCACATATTCGTTTATACATTGCGTCCCTGCCATATCTGCAAATAAACCTTCCTGTTTGTGTAGAAGTGTAGAAGTTAAGAGACCTAGACGTTAAATCAGTAAGTAACAATTTCATCTGCTATTCTCCTTGCAGAATGTTTCTCAATCTTTTACAGATTTGTATTTATTTTGCTGTGAGTTGGAAGTCAGCAGTTGCTGCTGTTTATGTCCGTCTTGTTCTTGTTACGGTTATCAGAAAAGGAATATCAAGTGATTTATTTTTAGCTTTGCAGGGAGAACAAATAAACAATAGACATCAGATACAGCTTACAATGGCATATTTAACACTACCTGTGCTGTGCAGTGTTACTATAAATAATATATGGATGATTTGAGTCATGAGAAGAGAAGGGTCCCTATTTACCTCATAATCTCTCACAGACTGACCTATATCAGTGCATCTGAAGTACACTCCAAGCAAAAGTATGTGAATATTAGTTTGAGAGGCGTATAGTTAAGGAAACATGTTTTATTACATATTACTATTATATCTGATATAATCTTTACATTTAGTAACTTTCCATATAAAAGAACACGATATGAATTTTGCGGAAGAATATTACTTTGGTTGTGCTTCGGCTCTGCTTAACTGCGGACGAATATGACCCTTCGCAATAGATAATGCTTTACAACGAGCTATCTTTTTAGAGAGCTAAATATGGCAATTTATCTTTTGAATAAAATACCTTACTCACCTGTTATGTAATAAAAATGCCATTGCACCGCTTTTACAACATTTCAAATCCCTCAGTTCTCCTCATCTTCGAAAAGCAAATTGATTCTCGTTTTATTGCGAGCTCTGTCGTTCTCTTTTTGCCTGCAGACTCGTCAGTGTTCAGCGATTTTTAAAAAAAAAAAAAAACGAGTGATTATCGGAGTTTCATGATTTAGCTGCTCCATGTCAATCTATCTAAGTCGTTGTAACAACTAATAACCTATGCCATCCACAACTACACCATACACGCATAATAAGTAAATAACTTTCTCTATTTACGGATATGACGAGACACGCACAGGTAAGTGACGTATGTACGCAATATACCGCAAATTAAAACCACACTGACAGGTCTAAAATAATAACAATTATAATAGGCTTACAACCTGGGTTACAAAAAGGTTTTAGGATGTTGTTGTTGTTTTTAAGTTATAGTGTAGGCCTATTGTCATTCTCTAATAGACATATATCAAGGGTGCATGATGGGAGTGAAGTTTTAATCTAATCCTGCCTAAATTAAGCACATGACCACTGCATTCAGCATCCCATTATGGGGATTCCTATATGGGATGTGCCCATAAAGGGATAATCTAAGGATTATATAAACGTGAATTAATGAAACATCCATTTAAAGCTTCAAGACATTGTAGGATAATGTTTAATTCAACCCCCACTCCCTTCTAACAGTCTCCTCATCAGCATCACAAAATGTAATGTCATAGTTATGAGTCAAAACTATTGCTAAACAGTTAGTAGGGATGGATATTAAATTGTATGTTCCATAGCCTAGCTATATACATATTTTAATTGAGCCCAACATAAACTCACAACCAGTAAGCTGAGGATTCAATTTGCAATTCAACATAGCCTATTTTTTTTTTTATAATAATAATAATTATAATACAGATGTTGGATATTCTGTCATTGAAAACTCTTTAGCATGATTAGACAATATACTTCTACATTCAGAAATGCATCTAATACTGTCAAACAATTAACCTAATCAAAAAAGTCCATCTCGTTGTTTTAGATAACTGTATAAAAATAATGATTAAAAAATAAAATAATTATTTGTATGTTATATAGGCTACATCAATGTGATTTTAAATGACTAAATTAATTACTAATAAATTAAATATGTAATTTAATAAATAATGAAATTAATTATAAAGAAATGCATTAACAATAAATGATAGATAGTTTTAAAATATAGAAATTAAATGCACATTTGATTTTTTTTTTAAATGTGTCACGTTTTGAGTCTTTGTGAGTCAGCAGAGAGGTGCGCCACATGCAGATCAGCACAGGGTTCAGTGTCCCTGCAGAGAATGCTGGGTGCCCTGCCCTGCCTGTGTCGTGCTCCGACGCCTCGTCTCTGTATTCGTTGCAGAGAAACATCAAACACCACACCGTGCCGCAGCACAGCGCAAAACTCTTCTGAGGTCTGCATTAATAAACCAGAAACCATTCATTTTTAATCCTCTGCTGAAATGTAATTTGTTTCTATTTTAGAGCTTGATAAGAAATTTAGCTTGAGGGTTGTTTAGACTCTTCTGTGCTTTGAGTCACTACAAACTTAGGAGGCACTGGTTTGGGTCATCACGAAAACTGATACAGCAAATACAACTTTTGAGCTGAAATTGAATCTTCTTGGTTCAGGATTATTTGTTTAAAAAACAGATGAAAACACATTTTAACTGCTAAATTCAATTATGCATAATATTCACGACTATGCAAATCACTGATGCAGTTTATTTAAAGAAACACATTTAGCTTTCTCTAATGAATGACAAACATCTGTGGTCTCCCAGTGGCTTACAATATTGGCAGTAGTGTTAATTTACACCAAAACAAAAGATAACGTATGCCATCACATCCGAAAACCTTGTTTTTGTCTTATGTTTCATAATGAGCTCAGTGCCGACTTATTTTCCGTCCACTATTTGTAATGAATTTGAATGTGTGCAGAGAATTGTGTCTGATACACTTGAAGCGTCCCTCAAAATTACCCGAAAGAAGGAGAAACAAAGGCTTCCTTCCAAGGATCCGTCAAATTGAGACGTCTTTTGACAAAGTTTGATGACGTGGCTGCCGAGATATGCAGCCTATTATGCTGCCGTTCTGAATGAGAAGCACCCTTCTCTCACTTGTGGACTTACAATCTCCACATCTACCCACGTCACGAATCTACTGTATTGTATGGGCTTAGGGTTCCATTTGGGACAGGGCCATGAAAGCAGAGCCGCAGTTGTGTGGCAGCATTGCCATGGTGACAGTGAATGTCTGGAGCAGGGGTGTCCAAACTTGGTCCTGGAGCTAAACTCTGCAGAACAGTGGCTCTAAAGGAACAGGATTGGATAAAAAAGGAGAGTGCTGAATGCTGCGATTGACCAATTAAAGGAGAACTCTGGCGCAAAATGAACCTTTGGTCTAATAACACATTGGTACTTAGTCAACCTTTCTCTGAGATTTGTTTTCATGATAATCGAATGTAAAGAGTTTTATCTCTAAAAACTGTTTAGCGTATAACGCTAGTAATGGGGGCATTTAATAAGCAAAAAGAAATCGCTCGTTTATACCACTAACAAGGCTCAAAATAGCCCAACACTAACACAGTAACATAATGAGGGTCCCTACATGCAAAACGAAGCATTGAGAACTTGGTAAGTGAACAGACCGTTTAATAAGAAGATACTTTATAAAGACAGTCCACTTCGTGTATACAAACAGGAGCCATCTTGGAAAAACAGTCACAACAAGTCAAACCACGAACGTCGTGCTAAGTGAGCTGAACTGTGTGAACGGCGTTAGTCGAGACTGTTTTGCAAAGATGGTGCCGCCTGTATACGAAGTGGACTGTCTTTATAAAGTATCTTCTTATTAAACTGTACACTTACAAAGTTCTCAATGCTTCGTTTTGCATGTAGGGACCCTCATTATGTTACTGTGTTAGTGTGTATTTTGAGTATTTTGGTTGGCTTTTTGGCATTGCTTATTTAGATGCCAGGCTTAAAATCCTGAAGGTTTGGTGTGGTTGGCAGACATTAAGTTTGTTTGTTTGCTGATTTAGCAGCTAAACTCTGGAATAGCCTTCCTGATATTGTTCGAGGCTCAGACTCGCTGTCCCAGTTTAAAACTAGATTAAAGACGCATCTCTTTAGCCAAGCTTTCACATAATGCTTAGGCTACCTTTTATTCCTCTGTTGAATCAGATCAAATGCATTAATATTATGCAGCTATACAGCAGCTATGCTAATTATTTCCCATTTGCTTTTCTGCTGCTATCTCGGGACACTAGTCCCGAGGAAAATGGCGTTTGTCAGCTCCAGTTTGTATCCAGCCTCTCACAGAGACTTCAGATGCCCCAACACCTGCGATGAGACGACTTAACGCCTGTGAAGAGTAAACGCCTGCGCACTTTCTGTAAATCTGCTTTGAAACAATATGTATTGTGAAAAGCGCTATACAATTAAATTGGAATTGAATTTATTCTCATGCTGTCGGCTTGGCTGGAGGGGCAACATTCACTCTAATTTCTGACAACTACAGAAATCATCCTTTTAATAACTCATTTCTGCATTTGACCCTCAAATTCACTAGATTATATCAAAATTAAAGGATAGCCCATGATCTTCACTTCACTCTTTGAAATAGGTAAAAATGAAACCTCATGATGAATGAATCCTCAAAATGTATTTATTAAGTCATTTGTAGAATGTTGAGACATTTGTGTACAGTTTTTTGCTTCATAAATGTATAACCTTGAAAGATATTCATATTTCATGCACAATAAACCATACACTGAACATTATGAATACAAAAACAAACAAATACATAAATATTCAACTGAAATGTAAAAAAAACAAAAAAAACATTGATGTACAATTGCAGTGAGAGTGCTGTTGAACATACTCTGAAATTATATTTCCTAGTCATTTCATTATCAACAAAGGCATAATCACTTATTGCAACGAAAAGCATGTTAATGCAGATGTGTGAAACCCCATCCCCAAAATAACATTCAGTCTGTCCTTTTATGATTATGTGTTATGCCTCTGTATCTACACATACCCTGTCTGTGTCGATGGACTATTAAGGATTAGATGAATTAGATATCATAACAAATATTCAGATATAAAAAATACAAATACTGATTTCGGTAAAAACAAGCGTGCCTGGGTTTAAAAGAGGTGGAAACTCCCGCAATGGCACAAGAGAAAAGTTCATGCAAAGAGAACCGTATATATTAATCTATACACGACACCACAAAACAAACAAGAAGTTGTACTCCTGCTTCTCATTTTCCTTCCATTGCTGTCATTCTTCAGCTCTTGCTGGCAGCTTTATTCGCTATAAAATGGGAATTTGATCAGTCAAGGATTGAAAATGGAATGTGTGTAGATATGACAGCAGTGAATAAATGTAATCAATCTCCCCTCGATTACATACATCATCCCATTTCCATGCAAGATATAGCTTATTTCTCTGGAAAGACAGTCAAGTTGTGCGTCAGGTGCTGAACTGGACAGCTCCCTTGAACGAGCAGCTCATAGTATGATAGATGCCTATGAAACAGGGGCTTCGGTTTGCTGATGTAGGGATGAAATATCACACCCAGACCCACGGCTTCTACGAGACAAGGGGGCTAAATGACCAGAAATCTTGAGCAGCTTTCTTCACAGCGGCAGTTTGGGTTGGGTTTCAGTTGGAGAATTGCCATCATCTTCAAATCTCACTATTTTAACCCACTGCCCAGAGTGGCTCTTCATCCATCATCCTGTACTTGTACACTGAACCATCATCTTCACCTCTCGTTCACATGCACAGGCGACAAGTGCTTCAAACCAGTGATTAAAAGAAAAGGTTGACGAGGTGTAATTGTTCAGGTTTACACGCCAGGGGTTGACTTGTCTGTCATTCCTTTGAGAACGTCATCTATTCGGTCATCTTCAATGACCACTGTGGAGAGAGGACACACATGTTATTTTAGAGCTTTTAAATAGTAAGCAAAAAGTAAAAAAAAAAGGCATATATCTATGTTTCAACAAGAAAAGAGCTATTTTGGAAAACTAACATTTTAACGAGGAACAAAATGAAATGGATAAATAGCCTATAAAACACTGTAATTGGTTAACTGTAGGTTACCTCACCATATGAAGTGAAAAATTATATTAGATTCAACAGGAAATGCAAATGTAAATTATTCTTCAATATTCTTTTTATATTGTATGTGCAAGAAAAAAATCTTTGAATTACCATATGATTGAAATAATACATTTGTATCAAAAAAAATGTTTTATTGTTATTCATATTTAATTTATCAAGATATTAAAATTGTACATTTAATGCTTTTTATAGCGTTTTAGTATCATTTGTGGACCTGATTTCATTTTGTTTGTGTGTAACCTCTGTTGTTGCACACAAACCATCGTATTAGCCATTGTTACAGGTAAGACGCATGATGTTATGATGGTTATCAGTATATTGCGGATACATACCATGTTTTGCCCTGCCAATCTGCCCGAGTTTCGGTGGCCTTTTGGACTGTGATGTTCCGAAGAACGAGTTCGTGTCTTGCAGTCGACAGCTGAACGAGACTTCACTGTCCGCCCCGTAGCCGTTCATCTTCCCCTCGTTGTATGGCAGCACTTCGGACATGGCTATACTCAGGTGTATAGGCTACTCAAGTTCCCAGCTAAGGTCGTATGGAAAAACTAGTATTATTTGGAGGTAGATGTGAATTTAAAAAGTCTTTTCAGGCTACTTTTCCCCAGTGTCGAAAGATAAAGTCCAGCTAAGACCCTGGAATAACTATCTCTCCTGGCCGAACCGTCTGGTGTGTCTGGAGAGAGGAGTGCTGCGTCCGCCTGCTGGTGAGTTCTTGAGAGAAATAGAGGGAGATCCCGAAACCAGAAAGGATACCCAGACGGGAAAGTGAAGTCATCCATCCGGGTTTGAATGGGGGGAGGGTTGCAGGCAGGGAGAAATAAATAAAGATGCGCGAGTTAAATAGTGCGTTACGTTTTGCTAGGATCTAAACTAAGAAGAAGCATTTTAGTATTTAGGCTAATGAAATCCGATATTTCTTAAGTTTTAACGTTTTCCCCCCAATATTGACTACTACTCACAATTGTTTATTCTTTTGCAATAACATCCCAGAAGTTTTAAAGGGTCAGTTCACTCAAAAAAAAAAAAAAAAAACTAAAAAAAAAACGTATGAATCGGAGAGAGCAAGCGCAAAATGCGGCATCGGCATCTCGAAGCGGCACTTCCGGCGGCATGAATCGAGCGGTTTAGTCTTGATCACTTGATCGCTAACATATTTAATTTAGTCTTTTATTCACATTTGATCAGCGCACATAAACAGAAGTTCAACTGACATTACTAGACACGCCAGAACAAACCTCATTGGTTCCTGCGGAAGCTCAAATGTGATGGGACACACGAGAATGAATCTCATTGGTTCTCGTGCGTCAAGCAAGCGAACATGCGCGCACAATGTGTGAGTTGATGAATGTTTAGATGTGAATAACGGCCTAAATTCAATCTGTTCATCAAATAAATTGATAGTGTCTCTTTAGAAAATATGATCTCTTTATGAACATTCTGAAACGTCAAGTTGCATGGACTGTCAATAGAGGGACAGAACTATGTTTCTTGAAAGATCTTCATTTGTATTCCAAAGATGAACAAAAGGAATTGGAATGGCACAAGGTTGGGTAATTAATGGCAGAATTGTTTATTTTTGGATAAACTATCCCTTTAAGTAACTTGTTAATGGTCACCAACGTATGGTTCGGAAACCTCAGAATTTACCTCATATAGCCTAGTGACTAAGGTAAAATAAGTTTTATAGTGTTTTTTGAGTAAAGAAATTTATTCTTCCGTTGAATAAGCGGTACTTATTCAACAAACTAGTTCTTTATTTATCCTTGCAATTGCAAACAAGCAGAGACGGTCCAAACTGCATTCGGCACTTCATTCACGATAGAGGTGGTGAGTTATGAGGTTTTACCGAAAGTTTGATGATCCAATGGAGTTATGAGCTTAGTCACAAGCCCTTTTCAATACTTTTCATTGATTAAATATTTGCAAAAACCCCAGACAGACGTAAAGGAAGACCAATAGTAATGATTTTTGAAAAATGGAGGTTCAATCTTCTGCCCGACAGCAACAATATTATACATTTTATTAATTTAAAAACTAATTGCAGTACAGAGTTTTAGCATTAGAGTGAAATTACGCCCTAGGATTAACTATATTACAATAGGCTACTCATGGTTATTTTGTCAATTTAAGCTTTACTAGTAATTAGTAAAGTAATTGACATAAAAAGTTGACTGAGTGAAAATATAGGTTATGTGAATAATTGTGACAAAGTAAACAGCTATGAATCACACACGTAACATAAGTTAGTTTCTAAAATGCATAACACGTCACAGACCCAAAATTGTATACCATAGTTAGAAAAATACATTAATGGGTAAATATGTAAAAACATGCTGCCCATTCTGCATACGCTGTCATCTCCAGTTATCTTTTGGCCCCCTCTGCTGGACATTTCAAAGACATCCTAAAACATTTACAGTAGCAACGCTACTTAAAACTGGACAATCCAACTCTTTTTTTCCCTTTGCTGTCATGTCAGGTAGCCCTGATGGCTTCTAACAGATCAGACTCTTGCCTTAAAACTAATGGTCTGTGCAAACACATTTTTTTTTTCATTTGACAGGTGCCCTGCTAGGATCACCACTGGAATGTTGTGTGATCCATTTTTAGACCAGGGCCGTGTGGACAAAAGTAGAGAGCAAAACAGTTGGCATCTCACAGCTGACGACGAGTGGTTTGGGTTGACTCTTTTGGATAGATAAGTAAGAGCACATATATGTTTCTTGATTACTTTGCCCTCTAAATATGGGCCCTTGAATCTTGTTGAGCGTTGTCTAAATTCTCTTTAACGCCGGCAGGAGACATTGGAGATTGTGTGTGTGTTTTTTCCCTCTGTGGATTGATTCCACACCTGTCTGTGTCAGTCAAGGGAAAAGCCGTACAGAAGAGCCGTGGACGGCACAGCAACAACAGTAAAAGGAAGCCATTCAACGGCATGCCATGATGAGAAACATTCTTCATCTGTTGACAGTGTCTTTGTTTTTCTTTTTCCAAGGTAGGACAAGCTAAATTAATATTTTATATTTAAAATATGGGATTTTATGACCCTCCTTCTGTCAGCTGTGGTTGATATGTTGTTTATTATAGTATAACTAAATGGTAGTAGGACTATTTCTAGCATTCAAACTGAAACCAACTTATTTTGGGAATTAGATTGCACTTTTAAAGTGAACTAAGGACTGAATGCATTATATAAAAGATATTTCCTTTTCGTTTAATCGCTGGTTTGAAGCACTTGTCGCCTGTCCATGTGAACGAGAGGTGAAGATGATGGTTCAGTGTACAAATACAGGATGATGGATGTCATATTTTTATGATGACAATGTTAAATACTTGTCATTTAGAGTTGTTTTGAGGCATGTAGAAAAGACTACAACATCCATATAGCTATTTTCTCTGAAAAAATATGGTACCCAAATACCTGATAGGTGGTGTTTGTTGCCATTAATAAACCGTTAAAAGAAGCTCATTCTGAGAACACATCTTATCAATCAGAAATGATTATTTTGATAGATTATTCTGAAATAGGTCTGACTGTCAATGTGTTTTGCAGAATGTTGGGGACGGAACGAAGAGGAGCGACTCATCAACTACCTTTTCAAGGAACGAGGCTACAACAAAGAGCTTCGGCCGGTCCAAAATAAAGATGAAACTGTAGATATTTACCTGGCGCTGACACTTTCTAATCTAATTTCATTGGTGAGTGCATAATATTACCAATATGAGCATTTTTTGTACAAAGAGCAGGGGAGATGTTATACTGCGATCAGTGTTTGGGTGTAACACATTACAAGTAACATGAGTTATGTAATCAGAATACCTTTTTTATGTAACAAATTATAGTTATTTTATAAATTTGCACCTTAATGTTTCAATCTGTGTCAGTCTGTTTAACAAAGATGTTTTTCCATGGCAGAAAGAAGTTGATGAGACATTACTAACAAATGTGTGGATGGAGCATGTAAGTACATTATTTGAATTGCTCCATGCAATGCACACAGACACACACATTTTTTTTTTTTTTTTTTGTTGGATTCATATTTAATATGTGTTCACCAACATTTATTTCTCTCTTGTTCTTTTAAGGGCTGGACTGATTATAGACTTAAATGGAATGAAACAGAATTTGATAACATTCCTGTACTTCGTCTACCGCCAAGTATGGTGTGGTTACCAGAGATTGTCCTTGAAAACAAGTATGCTACCTTTTGTCACCACGTTTTATTTCTCAGTATTTATTTGTTTAATGAAGGAAGTCATTTTTTATTTAATAATTTCTTTTAAATAGCAATGACGCCCAGTTTCAGGTGGCCTATTACTGCAACGTTTTGATTTATCCCAATGGATACGTGTACTGGTTACCTCCAGCTATATTTCGGAGCTCCTGCTCTATAAATGTCAACTACTTCCCTTTTGATTGGCAGAACTGCTCTCTGAAGTTCAGGTATACATTAACTAGATGAATTACTTCATGTATTTTATAGTCTTATGAGCCCCACAACACTTATTCTTTCTCAATTAGCTCATTAACTTACAACGCCAAAGAGATTAGCATGCATCTGAAAGAGGAGGAGGAGAATGGAAAGGCCTACAAGGTGGAATGGATCGTTATTGATCCTGAGGGATTCACAGGTGAGATCAGACATGATGATTTTCTCTTTTTCTGCCATTTCATCTAAATACAAGATCCCTCCCTGTCTCCTTTCTTGCAGAAAATGGCGAGTGGGAAATTGTTCACAAGCCTGCCAGGAGAAACATTTATAAAAGCATACCAATGGAAAGCAACAAGCACCAGGATATCACATTTTACCTTATCATTAGACGCAAACCGCTGTTCTACATTGTGAACATAATCATTCCCTGCGTGCTCATCTCTTTCTTGGCCTCGCTCGTCTACTACCTGCCTGCAGACAGTGAGTGATCCTGCCATTTACATAATTGTATAGCTCATAATGTACATCCTAAAAAAAAACAATGACAGAAGATTGAAATAAACAGGCAATACTTTTATGTTTAAGCGGCCCAGGATGCTTTTTCAAATATTACCTTTCATGCAGTGTGTAATGTAACTGTTTGTAAATTTGTTGTAAAGTTTTAAAGATAGAGTGCCTCACAAATAAAGTTGTCTCCTAAAAGAGGACTGACGCTGGAATTGATACGGGAAATGTGATGCCTTAATTCGTATCACTGTGTATCAAGAAGAAGCTGAAATTAAAATATGGTTAGGCATTTAGTTTCCAATCACAATAGAATGAGCTGTCCGACCAATCAGAGCAGAGTAGGCTTTGAAAGGAGGGGTTTAAAAAGACTGAATCTTCGAACGAACCGTTTTTAGACTTTTTAGATGAAATTATGCTTTTTTTACCTTTGATGTATGTAAACTTATATTGTAGGAGACCTCTGAACTTTAACTGGGGTACTCTAACATGTTAACATATATGAGAATAAATATATAACATAAAATGTGTTTTGTTTCAGGTGGTGAGAAGATGACATTATCCATCTCTGTGCTGCTGGCTCAGTCTGTGTTTCTGCTGCTGATTTCACAGCGTCTGCCTGAGACGTCTATGGCAATTCCCTTAATCGTCAAGTATGCCGATGTATTACATGAGAATGTTTCAGTATCACTATGACAATATTAAGTATTGATTTTAAATACATACTGCATCCTTTTTTTAAGAAAGAAAAGTTAGATAATAGTACAAATTTTCATTTGACAGGTATCTGATGTTTATCATGGTACTGGTCACTGTGGTGGTGTTAAATTGCGTCATTGTGCTGAACCTGCATTTTCGGACCCCTAGCACCCATGTCATGACAGCATGGACCAGAGAGGTCAGGCCCTCCCTTGTCTGTAATGTTTGTTTGTTTTTTGCATGTGACATAAACATCTTAAACATGATTGGTACAAACTTTGACTATTGTTCCCGTCATCTCGCTGAAAATGTTGCTTTTTATTGATGGTGTAATGGTAGCACACACTGTACAGTACATAGAGATGCACTGAATTTTTTTATTTTATTTTTTTTTTGCATTTTGTCTAAATAAATTAAAATGAAAACACTAAAAAGTAAAATCAATAATTTTGGGAAAAAAATGGCTTTGCAACAATTTACACTCTTGCTAGAAAAATCACGAATAATTGCATTGAAATCAATAACATTACATTTTGAAGTAGATACTGATATAGTATTTTCATGTAAAACTGATTTGTCAAACAGTAAAACAGTGTCACAACACTGTACATTATTTAAAATCATTATTAATTTTAATAATGATGTGCTAAATATTACATTTAATGTTGGCATGAAACAGAAGTTGAGTCTTTTCTTCCCTATTGTGATGTTTATCCGAATGAAACTGCTTCTCGAACAAGAATAAATGTAGGGAGGGACTCGATTTTATCCACCGGGATTTGATTGGACGTTTGCTGTTTGCTATTGTGAGTGACAGGTTGTCCCGCCCTTGTGCCAGTAAACACGTCATCAAAGAAGAGATGTCATTGCAAAGTTAATTTGATTAAGAGATTTAAAAAAATAATGTCCACTAATCCCAAAAGTACTAAAATATCTCATAAATGTAGAATAGTTCATTTTAAATGGTGACATTGCAGCGGTAAATAAATTATTAGTATTTTAAAGACTAATTTAAGTGATTGTTAGATGATGGCAAATGTAATCTAAGTGTAAAAATGGAGAAATGAGCATGAAGAATTAAATTCAATCGGCAGATATGGGTAATTAAAAAATCAATTGGGCCGAACCAGTGGTAGCGATATATTGTGCATTAAAGCTTTACTACACATAACTTAGCCATTGATTCTGTTCTAAGCCTGTTTTGGATTATTTTACAACTTGTCATCTTGTGTCTACACTCTACAGTTCTTTTTGGAGCGTTTGCCTCGACTTCTGTACATGTCCCGTCCGTCCGATGACAAACCCAGCCTGGAGGGGGCGCTGCCACGACGCTCCAGCTCACTGGGATACATCGCCCAGGCCGAGGAATACTACAGTGTTAAATCCCGCAGCGAACTGATGTTTGAGAAGCAGTCAGAGAGGCACGGCATGGCCGCTCGCCCCACTCCCAAAGCCAGTCAGTCCCACATCACCAGAATGATACTTTAAACTCGCATTTGGATCTTGTTTTTGAAGTGTTATCACAGCTTAGTGCCACTAACAGTAATTTCTTCCCAGCTTACACATCCAGTAATGACTCAGAGGTGTCGGAACAGCTGTACAACGAGATGAAGCCAGCTGTGGAAGGAGCCAATTACATCGTCAAGCACATGCACGACAAAAACGACTATAACGAGGTATGAAGACGATTATGACTTTCTGTTTTTAATCCTGTAAACCCTGACATATTTAAGCGAATTTTAGACATGTTTTATGTATCATATTTGATACCCCAGGCATTTAATTTAGTTATCATAACAAAATATATATGATATTGATATGCATATTTTTGGTAGAACCTTTTCATTTAGCTTTATTTAAGGAAAACAGGTTTATTACATTATTCTGAATTAGGCTACATAAATAAAATAAAATGACAAATTATGATACTTTAATAATTATAGAGTAGGCTGCATAAAATACATATAGATCCCACTCTAAATATATTTTAGAAAAATTATATTTCATTTTTTTTATTAAATTCGAACGATTTATTTAATAAATTAACGGTTCATTTAATTATATGCACAACAAGAATGACTGTAACGATGATCAACACGTCAACACAACAGTTTACATTACTTTAACTCTTCCAAATAATTGACCAAAGTTCTGAGATTCAACTCGATTTTTGCAAGTTAGAATAATATAATTATGTTGAAATGACTTGTACAACCAATTCAGCAAATTATAACTACTAAAGTTTCTAAGTTGCAGTATAGGTGTTGCATTAATAACATCTTTAATATTTAGGCTATATATAAAGTATATATGGAATAGATTTCTATATACAATATATGTCATACAGCTGAACCTACAATCTTTTACCTCTTTTTTTATTTCTATATCAGGAAAAGGACAACTGGAGTGGGATTGCCAGGACAGTGGACCGACTCTGCTTCTTTCTGGTCACTCCAGTTATGACGCTAGGAACCATCTTCATCTTCATGATGGCCAACTACAACCAGCCACCTTCCCTGCCCTTCGAGGGAGACTCCTTCACTTATGTAGAAGAAAACAAGCGCTATTCGTGACCTATCTATACTACTGCTAGGTTATAAATAATAGCTGAAGCACTCTGAGAAATATCATAAAAGCTATTCTGGCAGCAATACAAAGCATGAATATAAATTACTCTCCATTTAGTCTTTCATGCAGGCTTGATAACTAACATTATGTATGTTGTTTAACAAGTGTACTGAATGAACCTCTTCTGCCCTGACAGGGGGGGCATAAAATAATATTTCTCGCCTTTTCCTCCTGGGTGTAATTTTTGTTTCAGTGGGTAAATAATAATCAAGTTTTTTTTTTCCCAGCCATATTTGCTGTGTTGTTATTGCAGAACAATCTCACAGGGACATGTTCAGAACAGGAAGAACCTAATCCATCGAGAGGATCCTGGCATGCAAGGAAAGTAGAACTGAGTATTTTAAATTATAAATAGAGTTATAAATGGCACAGCTCACAAACCAGCTTGAGAGTGCCTGTCTGTTATGTAATTATATGAATAAATCATAAACACTGCACTGCAATGCTTCACCGCTAGGGTTTAGTATTGCCCTAAAAAAAATCTGTCTATCAACATTCCCCTTCATAATTAACGCTGTTGTGCTATTGAAGTGCTTGAGATATTATACAGCACCACAGGGACAGGAGAAGGAGAGAAGTGATTGGAGTGAAAAATATAGAGGTTTGATTATGCAAAGTGTAATAGACCGTAGCTGATTCATTCAACCTTTAGGTCTAAATCACATCCTGTTATTAAAGTACATAAATCTTCCTTGGTGGTAGAAACTGGAAACACATACATACACGTACAGGCTCGAAATTGGGTAGACTAAATTTTGTGTGCAAACCAACCCCTGTAAAAGTCGCTATTAAAATGCAAGGGTTTGTGGGTGGTTGCCACAATGCTCTGAGTGTTTTTTGCGTGTTGCTATATATGGTACATGGTCCATTTCTGTATAGTAAAGAGAATATATAATTGCATCTTAGTAAGATGTCAACATTTAAACCACTTAAAAAAATTATATATTATTATTATTAATTTTTTTACATTTGTATCATTTGAGCTGAAACCCAATACTTATGTCTGTAATTCAGCAATTATTCTAAAAAAAGTCTAAATTGGTACAGATTTTCTGTTATGAAAATGATTTTGCCACAATCCGATATTGTGAAGTTTGAACATGGCATTACTCAAATCAGCCTACCTTCAATTTTATCCCCCTCCATCAATGCAAGTCTATGGAATTTATTTAGCCAATTTTTGCCTGCCAGGTTTGATTTCCTAAAGTAATAACAAACTCCCCTTGACTTGCATGAACGGTGCAAATTAGCATTCTCTCCCAATCAGTAGCCTGCACACGCACAATCTTATAATACAAATAATGTATGTAAGCCACTGCTTGGAGGCCCCAGTAAACTCTGTCTGTCATTATCTATTTTAAAATACCAAGCCTCAGATAGGAGGCCACACTGTCCTCTCTAGAGTGTCGTTGCCCCATTTAGATGAAATGAGGATTTTCCCACCATTACAGTCCATGGCCCTTCCCTCCAGCTCAACCTTCGCCGAACTTGTCAAATGAATAATTAATAGTCCACATGCCGTGAGTTATTAAGTGAAAATAAGTCTGCGCTCTGTTGTGTCTGGAAAATGATCTGGATGTTGGCATTAACTTTGATCGATTGACTCCTAAAAACCTTGTTACTGTGGTCCACACAAACTGGCCTTGAGATTGAATCTGAACCCTAAACTGGAGATTAATCCAAAGTTGTTGACGGTGGGGGGCTGAAGAATGGATCTATATCCCCACCACTGGGACCCCAGCTCCTCTAGACATGTGTCCATTGGTCTTGATAGAATGCCTTAATGGCCTGCAATCGCTCTATTGGAGAGTGTTTGTTTAGCTGTGTGGAAACGGCCATCCATCAGCAGAGCGGTTATGCTATTATAGTGTGTGTGTGTGTGTGTGTGTGTGTGTGTGTGTGTGAGGGAGAGAGAGAGAGAGAGAGAGAGAGAGGTCAGACCAGTGAGGCCACTAGCTTCAAAAGTAAGTATTGTGACTACTGTACTGACCTTCAATCTTTAGTTGTGTTGCACTGATGTAATACATCATGTACTAAAATGAAGCACTTAAATTTTTGGGTTAGAAATATTTTCAAAATCCAGGCCCATAAAGTGACATATTGCGCCGCCTCTTGGTGGGGTGATGATTATCAAGAAAATTCTACTCTGACACAACAAGCCCCAGTAAAACTTTACGGAAAAATCCTTGGCTGGCAATGAAATTGAAAATGAAATTTACGGACACACCAACACGAACACACCGACACGACACTGGCACGGACACACCGGCACGTACCCTGGCACATAACAACTGTCAGTAGATTGGTACTGTAAATTCATATCTTATGCTATGGAAAGACAAAGGGGCGGGGCTACATAAGGTCTGTAGCGTCTGTTAGCTACCCAGTAGCACCTCAATGCAGCACATGAGATCCACGGGGAGGAGTCGAATCAAGATCCAAGGGGTGGAGATGGGTAGGATTAGGGTTGGGTTTAGGGATTAGGGATCAGGGGTGGAGTTGGGTAGGTTTTAGAGCCAGACCAATAAAGGATTTTGAAGGCCGATACCGATACAAATATTTGTTGGTTTTATAATCCGATATATCGGCCGATATAATAATTACCATTATATTTTTTTCAGAAATGCGCAACAAAATATTTACAGATTTCCCTAACATTAGTTATTTGTAGTTATTTATAAGTTAACTAAAATAATATGATAATGCATAAACAAAGTTAATCAGCAGGTGGCAGGATGTGTGCTGCGCTTACACGAGTGTTGCCAACAGGGACGGTGTAGAGTGCCCTCTGGTGGACAAACTTTACAACTCCAACCCTCATGACATGGTTGAAGCATGATTTGTCCGTTTTTATTTTATTTTTGTAAAAAATATTCATTTATCGGCCATTATAACTGCCGATAACGATATTTTAGAGAATGCCAACTATCGGCCTGCCGATATATCAGTCTGGCTCTAGTAGGTTTAGGTGTATGTACGGTGGTAGGAGTTGGATCTGGATCCGACTCCTCCCCGTGAAATGTTTTGTACTAATTGACAGCATGCAGAGATGCTGATAAAGCTTATATCTTCTATTGAGCCCTGAACATTACTCTAACATCAGTCTTCTTAAAGATAACTAATGGAATGGAAAATTGAGCAAAAATAGCACCCCAAACCTCCTAGCTTGTTCTCAGGATAGACACAGGTATCTTGGTGCCAGACAAGCATATTCCTCCCAACTGTGTTTATGGATAAGGAGACCTGTGGCAGCTGTCAGACAGCATTGCTAACCCACTTCATTTTCCAAAACGGCATACGCTCATTTTTGTTTTTTTTGTGCCATTCAGTAGGAGCAGCATGGATAGAGGAATACATTTGACGTCTCCACAACATCTAGGCCGGCAGGAAATAAAAACACCCTAGTTCCTCCCACTCAAAAGCAGAAAATGCGCTCTAAAGCTGATACCCCCGCCATCCTTCAGAAGGTGTTTGTTTACCACCCTGTTTGCACAGCAAAAAAGCGTAAGGAAGCAGAGCTGACAGAATCTTTCTATCCAACGTTCCCTAGCCTCATGGGAAGCAGTGCTTTCCCTGCTTTTCATAGCACTCATCCCAGAACAAAGGACAAGCTTTTCTTTTGTATCTAAAACTATGATATCCAGGTCTCACTCCAAGCAAGTGATTACTAGATCACAACTTGTAGGCTATATGTATCTATAAACCTGCACTGTTGAGACATTGCAAAATACGTTGAAAGTATTCAAATAAAGAGTGAGATCAATCCTTTCTGTTTAGCTCCGGGAAAAGGACTGCAACTTTGGCTCATGTCTCTGGGTGGCCAGAAGGGGGCACACTACCCCAGATATGCGAAAATCAAATCAAAACGATATACAATGACAAAGATCCGTTTCAAAAGCAGTTGTGTGAGCCCTCGTAAAAGAGCAGACTTTGATGACACATATGAAAGCTGGACTGTGCTGCATGCATGCAAATGAATCCAACAGCTCCAGTTTTTAGTTGCTCTGATTCTACCCTCCTCGTGTGATTAAGAGTGCATGTTTATGGGGCAGAGCCCACTGATCACTGAATCTCTGTGGTGAGGTTCCACAGAATCTGTTGTATGATTCATGCTGACATACTGGGGCCTGATCTGGGCCTGAATCCAGCCTCCTGGCTCCATCTGCTCTGGTTCTGAAGTAAGGATGAGTTGGAAAAAAATCAATAGGCTGCCAGGATGACGGCCAGGGATGATGGTGAACTGGTGAAACTGTCCATGTTGGATGGGTTTGCAAGACCACTTCAATTTATATTGACAACACTTACAGAAATGTTTTGTTCAACATAATACTTCATAAATGCAACAAAAGATGCTAAAAATGCAGTTTTTTCAGAAATGGTAATGACTAAGTACGGAATTTAATATTTTTGTAGTTCAGTGAACCAGTTACAGATGTCTAAGACAGAATTCATTGGAAAAACGAAGCCTTTTTCTACTTTACACTGTGATATTAGCCAAAGACCGCCAACAATAATAAACCACATTATACAAGGTTTTTTTTTTTTTATCCAATTGTTATGCTCAAAATGTATACTTCTTTTTGGGTCTCTCTCTGTGAATAATATATCCTGTAACTGTTTATTTTAACATTAGGATTGTGATTTGGATTTGGATTACTCCCTTATAATGTGAAATTCAAAGGCCTTTGTCAAATGCCTTTGTTAACATGGCATAACTGCACTTCTACAGCATTTATTAACATTTACCACTAAATAATTCAAATCAAAAGTTGTATTTGTTAAAATTAATGTACTGTGAACTAACACGAACAGTGAACAACTGCATTTTTTATAACGTTAACAAAGATGAACAAAACAAATACTGTAACAAATGCTCATTGTTAGTTCATGTTAATTTGTACATTAACTGATATTAACAAATAAGACCTTAATTGTAAAGTACTAATATTGTATGTTTTGTAAATAATGGCTTTATTGGTTTCAAAAACCTAGTGTTTCTTGCTAAATTCATTTTAGGACCAAGGTCATTTTTTTGTCCAAAACCAATAGCCTCGTAATATGTTTCATGAATCCTGAAATCATGAAATAGGCTAATGACAGGTTTCCTTGTATTAAGACAACTTGCCCATCTAGTTTCACTTCTCTGGGCAATTTGTGTTAAAATCGAAATTTTTAATAACTTTTTAAGACTTTAGGCTATGTTCTTGTACAGAAATTGACTTTCAAAAAATAAACCTACCGTGAGAAACACTCACTTGAGTGAAATATGTGACAACTAGCCCCGGTTAAACTCCCATTTATAAATCTTTGAGTTATTCTTGTCACTCATGGTTAATGCCACCATAGTTCTCCATAATTTTGGTTTAGACCACGTTACATAGTCCCAAGTGCAAGTCTCATGCAAATATAGCGCCTCTATGAGATTCGTTAAATATTCCAGACAAATACTTTGCGTGCACTGCTTTTACAGAGTTTCTGAAGCAGGGCGAACCAGCGTGCCCTCATTAAAATGAATACGGCCGAAAGCCTTTTATCCTCGTGGGAAATAAACCGAGCGCGCGAGTCAAATTCACTTTGCCGCACCACCCACAGGAGGAGCGCGCGCCCAATTGAATCAACGCTCGCCGCTGCATTTGAAAGCGACGTTCACTTGAGTCCCCGTGGGTACACCGCTCATTTCTCATACCCGCTAGTCCACCTCTGAAAGGTACCGACTCCACGAGAAGAAAGGAAAACGAAGGGAGAAACAGGAGAGACTGCATTTGGTGCATGGCATGAAGACGCGACTGTTGGGGACCCGGCAGAGCATGGCACATTATGCCAGGATCTGAACTGAAACGGGGACCAGGTTTGGGCTCTTAGATATGGGAGTTAATAATAAGAAACACTTGAGTTTGCTGGAGTAAAGGGTTAGGAATGTGCTTGATGTCGTTCGGTGTGACGCTTTTGGATGCGCAATTCTGGATGGGATGAAATCGCGTAACCGGGGGCCACATCTAGGCGCTTAACGTGAGACCACCGATCTGAGCTCCACAGAGCTGCGTGAAACCGCATCAACATCCGTGTCGAGGGGGCAACCACAGAAAGTTTCGCGATGGCTCTCGTCATGGAACCTGTTAGTAAATGGAGCCCCAGTCAAGTTGTGGACTGGATGAAAGGTACGTGATGCGTTTTGGTCCTTAAACCCGAAAAGCCCATTATTTAGCATACTAATCGAATGGCGCAGGGTAGGCCTATTCTTATATTTGTATTGATATACATCAGATCGTTTATGTTCTAGTTAGCCTACACATTCTTAAGCGTAAGGTTACAGGTGTCTGATATTAATGTTAGCGAATGAATTATTGGTGGACTGTTAGTCTCTAACTCCCACTTGAATGGCTTGAACCCCTCAAAGGAAGTCAAACAAAAACTTTAAAAGTACCCCGTCTTCTTTTACTTGTAACTATATGTTTGTGTGTAAATTAGTTCAGTACACACAAAAGTTATTTTACAAGTCAGAAAGCACTAATAACCTCAAGCGAACAGAAGTCCCGTTTGCCTGAGGAGGTAACCATAGCAACAGTTCGCTGCTCGAGCGCTTTCCGTTAGGATCGGTATGGGATGGTATGACAACACGATTTATCTTTATTTTTGAGTTACACATCACAAGAACTTTAAAGTTTTGTTAAACTGTCTTTAAAATATCTGTTAGATATAGGGGCACTGATGTTCCAAACCTCGACACAAACTTGCTGACATTTGACAGTAAAACGTCGAACGCCCTTAATGCCATTGATTAATATTACATATGCTAACTCGCATAATTCGGTCAACTAAAGATAGCCTATCAGCTTCTTATCGATAATCACAAATAATCTGTTGTAAAAGTTAAATCAAATAATTTAACTTTTACAAAAAGAGCTTGAACTCCGACATGCACCTAATAATAGGAATACTGGTCACGGAGCGTTAAAAATCACCATTTCCATAATGTAATCCACATTTAATGGTGATAATTAATGTAATGTGAATATGCATCCTCATGTATAGTTGAAGAAAAGAAGCAGAATTTTTGACGCGCGGAGGCGGAGGGGGCCATAACGCGCCTTCTCTTCTCTCGTGGGCGTGGGCGGCGTGTCCAGATTCGTCATCAGAATAACAAATCGAGCAGTGAGTTATCGAGGTTGTATGACAGGATTCTAGTGCGTCCCAGTGGGATAATGATTCACAGATCGGTGATATAAGGCTTGTTATGATATCAGTCAAAAGTGTTCTTATCATGTCTTAGAGCTAATATGATAGAAATATGTGAGAATATAAGAATAACACCTCTGGCATATGTGCAAAAGATGAAGGTCATGAAAGCAGCATATTGTGCCATTTTAATAGACTTTTGCATTGGTTCACTTAAAGCCTCAGATGCAAAGTTACTATAGTAGTAATAGTTCTATTGATGGAGTAACATTTATTATTGACAGATTAATAAATTAATACATTTGGTCTCCCTAATATTGAATAGGTCAAAGCTTTGGCGGGAACAAAATTCTGCCATTAAAGGCATGGTAGGCGATTTTTATGTTATGCTGGTTGAAAGTCTCTTCACATCCTGATTACAGTATAGTATTATTATGTCCAGCCCGTTCTTCTCATCTCAAGGCGTCATATACGACGCTTTTGCCAAAGCGTAGATATCCACATGGCACCCTTTAGCGTCAATATGAGACGCAGATATATATATGGGGCAGAAAGCGCCCCCTAGTGGTCTAACTCTAACCCTACCCCAGACCTAAACCTACCCATGCTCTGTGTGTGTTATATTGGCGTTAAAGGGTGCCATGTGCGTTGGATCTCTACGCTTTGGCAAAAGGGTTATATATGACACCTTGGGATGAGAATGCGTTGTTATATCTGTCTGTGGAAGGCGTGTGACCATAAAATGTTCATCCAATCATTGCATTCTATCTGAAAGCAATGGTACGATGTCCTACCTGCCTGTCAATATATACTTCCATACCTCCACGCAGCCTGGTCGCACAGACATCACACGTCATCCGTGTGTTTCATGCTATGCAGACTTAAGACATCAGTCACCGAGCACAACAACCAAAACAGCTGCCATCTCTTACGTTTACAGTTCTTCCTGAACCAAAACAGTGAGCTTATGCTGCGTTATATCTGTGCTATAACTCCTGTAATTTGGAAGAGATGCAAACCTGTGACGTTATACTCAAATTGATGTGTTTCAATGGCAACACTATCAACGCTGAAATGAATCTGAAGCAGTCAGGTCGGACAGGTCAATGCTTTTTAAGCTGTTCACGTTCATTATTGTAATGCTGTCTATCGTCTTGTGACGCTTTGCAAACTCTGCTGTGTGCGATCATGTGCTTCGAAAAAGGTGTGTCTTTGGAGAGCGCTCTGAAGGGAGGGTGGGATCTCATGCTTTCAAATCTAGCTTGCTATTGCTAGCAGCACCGATAGTTGCCTACCCTACCTTTAAGCTGTGGACTTTTGGATGTGTACTAAAATCATTCAGTGTTTGTGTCTTTTGTGCACATTTGTGTCTTGACGCATTTGTGCGTCAATGTGAGCATTTGTGGGGAACAGTTGAGAGACTATATCCATCAGAGAAGTAGGCCTTGGATATTTTCCCTCATTTTTGATTCAAATTACTAGGTTTAGTGCAGCCAGTTACTGCAATCAAATTTATCGCTGTGCTCTCTATCAATTTGTCTTATGATTTGTCCTTTCAGATGTGTATCTATAGCTATAAAATCTACCTAGTCACATTAGCGGCTTGGTTTTGACCCTTACTGTCCCAATTACAAGCATATAACCTGGAAATATAGAGCTGTGAAATTTTACCTGCTTGTGAAGAGAAGATTAATTTAATAGCACGGCTAATGCAGCTTACAGGGAGACAGGATGTAGCTGAATCAGTCTGGTTCAGGCTAAATTGAAGTGGAGGCTCAGGCTTCTTTGGTGTGCGTGTGTGTTGGAGGGGTACATACATCAGCTTTAGGTCAAACTGCATCTGTGACTTATAATCTATTTTTCAGTTTGTGACTCAGAGAGTTTTTGAGTGTTTTGATTGCACCTCCCCAGGCCTACACATTACACTCAGCACACCCCCTCTATGGCCCTCTGTAAATGCCATTATTAAAGTCTTGCTAATAGTGTATCTGTGCTCTGAAGACTGCCTGGAGTGCTGCAATCTCAGGCCCCGTCCACACTACTGCGTTTTCGTTTAAAAACGGAGACCTTTTGCTACGTTTGCACCTCCCGTCCACACTAAAACGGGGAAAACGAAGACCTAAAACGGAGAAGTTTAGAAACGCTGCAGCTCCGTTTTGCGTTTTGAATCTCCGGAGGGTGTTTTAGTGTGGACAAGACAAAACGGAGGAGTTTACAAACGATGACGCAGAGGCTCACGCTCGGCTCTATGATTGGGTGTCATCAGTCATGACGTATCTTTCCCTGATTCGCCAACCACTGTTTACACCGGCGCGCGCATGCCCAGTGTTGGTGAATGGTCACGTGATCCACGTTTTCAGTCGTTTTAGTGTGGACGGAGATAAATTCTAATACGCAGGTAAAACGCTAGTGTGGACGGAGATCGTTTTCGTTTTAATTCTCCGTTTTTAAACGAAAACGCAGTAGTGTGGACGGGGCCTCAGAGTCAGCAAAACATTTGGAATAAAACATTGGACATCTCCAACAGTTTTGTCCTTTCTTTGTGACACTTTTTAAAGTGTTCATCATGTGGAAATAGGAGCAATTTCGCCCATGCCAAACAGAGTAATTCACCTCAGATCAATGATCTTTACACTGAAAAAATGTTTGTATAGAAACAATTTTCACATTGAAATTGCTAGTCAATTTCACAAACAATTACAAAGCAAGTAACACATTGAATCTTATTTTAAATTTTGTAGTATTAAAAACTAAAAAAGTATTTTACAGTGTAGCACCTGCTTTTCTTTCTTATTGTAGATTTGTGTGACTAGTTAATGGAGGTAGTACATATTAATTTGTAGCAAAGTAACAATCTTTTTTTTCTTTTCCAATACAGGTTTTCTGTTATTAATGATTATAGAGATAGATAGTTTACCCCAGGGCCGAAATGAATATTCTGTCATCCTCGTGTCATTCCAGACCTGTGTGGAACAGAAAAGACGAAATTATGTTAAATATTTGAAAACGTGCTTGTCCATACAGTGAAAGTCAATGGAGTCCAAAAAACATATTACTTTTAATATATTACTTTCCTATGCAGTTGTTGTGGTGTCTCAGAGCCATGCTCGGCCTATAATAAACAGTGTTTAGGAAAGATGGGACAAAGGATACAGAAGGAAATGGTAATGGTACATCAGCCTGTCCCCTGGAGACTTAAAAGTTTTAATAGAATGATTGCTCTGTTCTGAAATACCATGGCCTCAGTGTCTTGGTTAAAATGTTTATCAAACAGATGTTGTAAACCAACAAATCACAGTGGGTTTGCTTCTGTACGAGTATTTCTAAGAGCTTCATCTTTTGTCAGATTTATCATATTATAGTAATTTCATTTAATATTGTGTTTGTGATTTGAACTGCAATATGATAAACTTTCAAAATATCTAGGATACAGTAACAAAAATACAAGATAAATCGCAATGTTGTGTTTTGCCTAATATCTCATGTTTTACTAAAATGACCAGTTGTATTTTTGCATGTGGTTTTGGTCTTGTTTTGGTCCAGTTGACTGTTCATGTGATATTTTGCTCTCCATGCACTTCATAAGCACATATTATGACACAAAATTGTAATTTGCATTGAACAACTTCTTACAGATACTTAACCTAAATTTGTAATTGTTGTAAAGATGGCATATTTGAAGTCCTTTTAAGTTCACTCCCTTTAAGTTCACTAACATTTCCTTGATATAATTAAGCCAACTGTTGTCTTCATGTCATCACTATTTAAAGATCGAACAATTTTTTTCCAGTGTTCGGAATGCAACAGCTGGAAACACATCTTCGGGGTGTCTGTGGGTGTGAATGCCTGCTCCTTCCTCTTGATTAGCTTTCCGACCGCAGGGCTTTAGAGCTAATCAAGTTCTGTCACATCACTGCAGCCTTACAAACTCTCATAGGCAGCAAGCCTCTTCTCTCCATCTCTCTATCTCCATCTCTGACTTGCTTTTTCTCTTTTTCTTGCTGTTTCCCATAAGTGCTGCTGTATGTATAATCATCTCCATTTGGCTAACCAGTGTGCATCACTTTCCTTGAATAAGGTATACTTTGGTAAAAGCAACAGAGGCACAACTCTCATTTTTGTTATTGTAGAAATGTTACGCAACAATTTAAACTAAACTGACCTAACATAAAGTTATGAGCAAATTATAACTATTTACTGTTACTGTTTCAGGCTCTATTTGTAGAAAAATCCATGTATCTGCAGTGCGAGCCAACACGTTCCAGGGAACAGAGAAATAAACATCTCAGCTTCTGATTGGAGGCCCGTCTCTGATGCCAATACCTCCATCTCTGTAAAGATCAGGGTGGAGCACTTTGGCTAAACTAGAACCAGCATCTGTGGTTTCCCAGTGGACCTGGTTTTGCTGTGCTTTTGTGGCTTGTGGTTTTACTGGAAGGCAGCACTATTTCAGATAGAGCCATTGCCTCAGTGGACTGTTCAATATAATAACCAAGCGACACTGGAAGCTGTGCACTGGAGCCTATAAATGTGCTGATGGACCATTCAAGTGCTGAATCACCTACTGAGATATTTTGGTATCAAAATCAATTCAGCTGAGAACAGTTCATCACACGAATGCCTGTGATGAATAGATAAAGATGACTGAGCGATATCTCTTTTATGGATCATTAGACTATGTTGTGCTCGTTCAAATATCAATTTTGTTTCCGATTTTTTTCCTTTTCTTTTGTAAATTTGTAAAGCACGTAGCTTTGATTGTCATGGGCTGGTTGAAGCAGGCAAGAAAGCAGGATCGACATGCTAGAAACTAGAATAATCTTATACAGGATACTGAGGAAACATCAACGGAATAACCAAGCAGAGGGTGAAAGAAACAGTTTTAAGAAAGAAAGAAAGAAACAATTTATATATGAAGAGTTCAGATGCAAAAGCCTCTAAGTGCCATTTGAAATTTTCTTCTAGAATGATCCTTTTTATCAAGCTTGTATATTTAAGTTCAGTGATTTCACTTAAATGGCAATGATAATTACCTATTAATTGCCATTTAAGTGAAATTACTGAACTTAAATATACAAGTTTGATAAAAATCATCATTAAAGAAGAAAATTTCAAAAGGCATTTAGAGGCTTTTGCATCAGAACTCTTCATATATAAATTATATATCTAATCAACCCCCTCCTAAACTTCCTTTGGAAAACTGAAACTGTAATAATACATTTTCTGTAATATATTAGTAAATAATAATAATAAATCATTATTGTTTCTATTATTAGGAATTTTAAAGGAAAGAACTGGACACAAAGTTGGTGTATTACTATAATCATTATTAAATAAAAAAAGAAACAAATTAAACGATTCTATACGGCGAGATATAGCCAAGCCATATTGTGAATAGAAAAATCTGAGAAGCTTGCAGCAGCAGCTATATCATGCGTGTCTATAGTAAACAATTGAGATATTAACCCTCCGGCTGCTACATGCACATCGATATAATGATTAGGCCTGCCCTATATATAATTCAAAACCCTTCAAGAATTTCAACTTATTCACTTTGAACTCATTTTCCTTCTTGGCATCCTTCACTTAAACTTTTTTTTTAACAAACGGGCAAAAAAAGAAATCGCATCTTCAGCTGAAATATCCTGACAGAAAGATGAAAGACCGTGTTACGGCGCGGCTCTCTCGCTCCACTACACATCTCGTAATTGATTGTCATGTAGTTAGGTGCATTAGCTGCTTTTTGGGATGTTTGCCTGAAATGACATGCTGTCGTTTAGCGGTTTTAAGCTCACAATGGTTTGGTTTGATACTTTTTGTGATGGTTTATGAGGCTAATGTTGAGTGGAAAATGTATAGCACGCACTTATGGAGGTCATTAGAGCATGTACTCGCACACACGTATCGGGCTTTCCAAGGCATTTTGGGGATTCCAGGCCTGTCTCCGGGGTGTGTCCTAAGGGAACACATGAATATTGTATTTCATATGACATGTGGCAGAGCTGGGGAGGATTGATTGCGTGTGTGTGAGAGAAATACAGAGAGCGAGAACGAGAGGAAGAAAGCGAGGTTAAAGACCTTTGAATAATAATACACACACACATGCAGAGATTTAGCACTGCGTCCTGGGCTGCAGCTTCGAGGGGCGGGTGTGTGGGTGTGTGGCTTGGCTCAGGGCGACTCTTCCCTCCTGTGAAAAAGTGTAAAAGTGTGTTTGTGTGCTGTCAGTGGGTGTAAAGGGTGTGAGTCATCTCTGAATCACTTTATAGAACTGAAGAACCGCAGTATATAGGGAAATATTCAGCAAAACACTCCAGAAAGGTAGCAATACAGTATGTACTCAGTAAGAGACTGTACGCTCTGTGCTGTATCCTGTCTGTCAGTGCTCACATTTTTCAGGATGGTGATATAAAGATTGTCTGTAGGTTTTAAGGAATGAAACCACCACAACAAGGCCACCCCAAAAAAGTAATCAATCAAACTGGACAAGAGCTGCATGGTTTTACAGATGGGAGGAAAACAGATTCACTTGAACAATTGTTATGTGTCTGCAGGGAGTAGAGCATCTGTTAGGAGACACACTTGGTGGGAAACACCTGGTTTCCTCTGCTGATGCTCTAGATTCAGATCATTACTCAAGAGTCATAACTGAGAGCAAACAGAAACCATTTTTTGGATGGTTGATGCCTGACGAAGGTCGTGAGACCGAAACATTGCTAATAAAGAATTTTTAAATGCAAGTTCTGATAGTGTGCGGGAGTGTCTCGTTTGCAGATGGTTGATGTGAAAATGGGATTCATGATCAGGTGTTATTGCTTGGGCGCCATTATACACAACCAGGTAGATTGGAGAACAGAAATGTTGTTGCATCTGTGATGGTCAAAGTCAAGTTTGTAGTCATTATTTTAGGAAAAAAAAGTAATTTTATGTATGTGTTCAGTAGAGTAACAGAAGATATCTCAACAACATCTCAAACTGCACACAGATTTACCAAGTCTGTAATATGATCACATTCTTCTAGTCTAACTCATATTGTTAGATTATTTAAGACCTAATTATCTCAGCTCTAATACCACATTTTTTTTTATAGCTCTATATTTTTATATACAGTAGATCCATTTGTCTTAAAGGTCCAACATGTAAGAATTTTGTAATGAAATATCCAAAAATCACTTGCACAGTGTGATATATTTCCTGCAGTTGTGTACTTATAATATCCAAAAAGTCTCCAAAGTTGTCCAATTTCAAATTTAAATAAGTGGCCGTCCCGGAAAAAAAAATGTCCCGTCAATGACGCAATATCTGCACTTTCCTCGGTTTCCTGCTCGTACTGCCATAGCCATGACATAACCATGGCGACAGACGTTGACAACTGCGTAGCGAGTAACGTTTAGCGGCACCCAGTTATTGTTTCGTTCAAACATAGACCATGGCAAGCCGACTTGGGACAAACAAGAAGAACTAAAATGAGGATCAATATCAGCGTGATGTTTTTGAGATGCCGAGAGCTAGCGTCCGAGACTAACTTCCACTCGACAGAGAGCTAGCGTCCGTGACTAATTTGGACTTGACAGAACTTCATGAGTCACGACTTTACAGCTTTTTTAGACAGGTGAGCAAATGTATATAAACAAATCAATGTTATAACGTTAGCTTGACATGATGAAATGTTAGAATATGGTCAGTATTTTATTCTTATGTTGATCTATTAGCTGCTAGTTTCGTATAGCAAACGAACTAACACATAGAATAACATTATAACTTTCAATGCACATTTAAATTCTGTTTAGTGTGATAGTGTAACGGTATACCACGTGCAGCAGCGTTGCGTTTCCCATAAGTTTTATTCATCTAATAAACTGACCTGTGTGAGTAATCTAGTACTTACGTGTAGTTCAATATGATGAAATTTCCTTATTCCTTTATATCCGTGGGACTCGCGTGTTAAATATGTCTCTTATTAGCAATCGCGACCTGCTTCATACCACTGTAATGTTAAAAAAACATGGTTTTTTTTTTACTAATCCATAAACATTATTAGATCCATAAGCTTGACAGTAAGTCCCATCATTCAGCTCGTCACTGTGTCATAAATATACACCTTTGTTATTGTTGGAAACTGCGCCCTCTTGTGGCCAAAAAGCTACATATTGTAGCCTTAAAAGGAATTTTAGGAGAAACATCTTACGAATTATTACGCGAATGTGGACGTGTTTGGCGGATTTGCTTATTAAAAATGTAAAAAGATGAAGATTTGTTTGGTTGACAGAACAAGATTTGAAGATCAAGTGAAATTATTTGATCTTCCCATTAGCTGGTACTTAACTCAGTTAAGTCTCCTGAGCAAAGAAAGGAAAAATGTTAAACTATTCAATTTTTCTGGAGTAGAAATGGTTACGTGCTAGTATATTCTTTCCCATGCATTAAAATGTACACTCAACTTGAAAGAGTATAAAAAAATCAGTTTTTATTGTAAGGATCGTGAACAGATGTCTGGAAACAATCAGGAGACGAGAAGGGAGTGGGATTGGGAAATGAATCGATCTAGATCCAAACTCATGTTGTATGTACATCACAAAGTCAGAGCATGTGCGAGTGGAAGACTGTATTTATGGACAATTCACTGTTGGAACTAGCCCTTCAGTTCTCCTACTTCAGCAGAGGCTTGAGGTCTGGCTCTGCACAGCTGGGTGGCTCATTCTAAGACATGGTTTCTTTAACTGATGAATTTCTCATGTCCAGAAGCTCCCTGGCTTTGAGATTAAGTGGCGGCAGAGAAAAGACGATTTAATGGTGGACACACACATATTAAGAGCCTCATCGCAGGTGGTGTCATGGCAGAATGACAAAAAACCTGTGTAGGAGTTCACAGCTGATTCATGGGTATTCTTATCCCATCCTTTTGCAATCTGTATTCATGTTTCTTTTCAGGGACGTTACACCTTTTAGTAACCATAACTAAGGATACATTCACACTGTAAGCCTTTGTGCCCATCAGCCTCGATCAGGTTCGATTTGTTTTTTGTTTTTGTTTCTTTGTTCACATTACTTTTTAAATGTTGCCATTCTGGCCAACATCAGATTTCGAAGGTGAAGTGGTCACAGCTCTGCGCAAAAGAACAATAACAAAGATGGCATGAAGCATGATTTCAGTTTGAAGTAAATGTCATGGAGACCATTAAAGATTTAAAATGATTTGCAGCAGAAGCCAGTGAATTTGAGCAACTGAGACTTGCAGTGTGAACCCAGACTAAAAGTAGCGATAGAGAGATAGAGCGACAGCTTAGTGTATATTTTTTTACAAACAAGATAACTTTCCCCAACAAGTAGCCTTGTATCTAATCAAGTCGTTAAATTAGTGACATTTTGTCAATAAACTATGTTCACAACTTTAACACCAAACAAACTCTCTAATGTGGCTTTCAAAAGTACGATTCACTTCAGTGAATAGGTTTGTTTGAATGATTCATTAACTGAATTTGTTAAAATTATTCAATTTTCAATTTGAGGCATTTACACTTTTTTGTAGCCAAATCGGCCGATAGTGGAACCTCGGATTCAGGAGGAACAGTGCGGTTTTCGTCCTGGCCGTGGAACACTGGACCAGCTCTATACTCTCTACAGGGTGCTGGAGGGTTCATGGGAGTTTGCCCAACCAGTCCACATGTGTTTTGTGGATTTGGAGAAGGCATTCGACTGTGTCCCCCGAGGCGGCCTGTGGAGGGTGCTCCGGGAATATGGGGTCCGGGGTCCTTTGCTAAGGGCTGTCCGATCCCTGTATGACCGAAGCAGGAGCTTGGTTCGCATTGCCGGTAGTAAGTCAGACTTCTTCCCGGTGCATGTTGGACTCCGGCAGGGCTGCCCTTTGTTGCCGGTTCTGTTCATGATTTTTATGGACAGAATTTCTAGGCGCAGCCAGGGGCCGGAGGGTGTCAGGTTTGGGGACCACACGATTTCGTCTCTGCTCTTCGCGGATGATGTTGTCGTGTTGGCCCCTTCATACCAGGACCTTCAACATGCACTGGGACGGTTTGCAGCCGAGTGTGAAGCGGCTGGGATGAAAATAAGCACCTCCAAATCCGAGGCCATGGTCCTCAGCCGGAAAAGGGTGGCTTGCCCACTTCAGGTTGGTGGAGAGATCCTTCCTCAAGTGGAGGAGTTTAAGTATCTTGGGGTTTTGTTCACGAGTGAGGGAAGGATGGAACGGGAGATTGACAGACGGATCGGTGCAGCTTCAGCAGTAATGCGGTCGATGTACCGATCTGTTGTGGTGAAGAAGGAGCTGAGCCGTAAGGCAAAGCTCTCGATTTACCAGTCAATCTACGTTCCTACTCTCACCTATGGTCATGAGCTTTGGGTCATGACCGAAAGGACAAGATCCCGGATACAGGCGGCTGAAATGAGCTTTCTCCGCAGGGTGGCTGGGCGATCCCTTAGAGATAGGGTGAGAAGCTCGGTCACTCGGGAGGAGCTCAGAGTAGAGCCGCTGCTCCTCCACATCGAGAGGGGTCAGCTGAGGTGGCTCGGGCATCTGTTCCGGATGCCTCCTGGACGCCTTCCTGGGGAGGTGTTCCGGGCACGTCCCACTGGGCGGAGGCCCCGGGGAAGACCTAGGACACGCTGGAGAGACTATGTCTCCCGGCTGGCCTGGGAACGCCTCGGTATCCCCCCAGAAGAGCTGGAGGAAGTGTCTAGGGAGAGGGAAGTCTGGGCATCTCTGCTTAGACTGCTGCCCCCGCGACCCGGCCCCGGATGAGCGGAAGAAGATGTATGTATGTATGTAGCCAAATCACTTTGTTGGCTCATTTACATAAATCAGTGTGTTTTTCTAGTTTTATTACTTGTATTTATGGTAGATTTACCAGTTGCCACTGTGATCTACTGTTTTATGCAAAAAATTATTATGGCAAAGCTGAATTGTCAGCAGCCATTTGTGTGGATTTGTGTGTCATGTTTATCCTGACTAGCTCGTTTCCCCCTGTATTTAAGCCCTGTGTTACAGCCCTATCTTTGTGAGTTCTTGATGTTGTAGCATTGATGTTGGTTGTTCTGTCCCTGAGTCCTGTTTCCTGCTCTGATTTTGAAGTTTAGTTTAATAAAAGTGCTGCATTTGGATCCTGCTTCCTCCTTTGTTCAACAACTAGTCTTCAGTGTCAGAAATCCTTCTAATATTTGATACTCAAGAAACATTTATGATTACAGAGGGTCTATTTACACCACGTGCAAATGGAGGGCTTAGGAACATTGTTATTTTCCAATTGCATATCAGCTTGGAGAGGAGTTTATTTTAAATAAATACTCAAGTGGAAATAAAGTGCCTAATGGGTATTTAGTAGCTGGAAAAAAAGTGTTTTGGGGTGGGGTTAGGAGGAGTAGGTGTCAGGTTGGGCTTTAAAGACAGGCATTAGTAATGTCCCAATAAAGCTGCATCCATTTTTTTTTAAATAATTATAATCATAATCTGAATATGTTGTTATATTTGCACACTACCTAACAAATGCACTATGCAAATTATTATTCCAGCTCACCTGCCTTGATCTATTACGAAGGTGTCTCCCCCTCTCTCTTGCAGCAGTGTGTTTCCATTAATTTTGTGTTCCAAGCATTTAGCAAAGGCAAGTCATACTTGCTCTGTTGCAGCAGTTGTGGCAGCGTAGCAGATCTATTCTGCCAAAACCAAATCTATGTAGGCACATTCTGGTTAGACGCATTCATGGGTCAACATATTTTGTTGATCCTGGAACAACATTATATGTTCCAAAAATGTAATTATAACCATATTGCTAGCTCTGAACCAAACCCTACCCATAAGTTATCCCTAAAAAAAGAGGGAAATGATAGGCGAGTAGCTGATGTAGAAGCACCTAACCTTGACCTAAACGGTTTCCCTCAAATCTGAATGGTTGACTGGAATATTGTTCCAGTATCAACAAAGATGTTGATCCAGGAACATGTTGCACTTGGTGAAATCAGGTTCTGCCTACATTCTATTTACATTGACACAATGTTTTACAAACATGACTGAACTACGTTTTTAAAAGTATAGCTTTAGATTAATTTAACTACTTTAGATTAGTTTAACTAACAACTAGGTAACTTGGAAATCAACATAGTTACCCCATCACCGCTATCTGTAAACCATTAAAATTGCAGGAGCCTTAAAACAAATCAGAAAAGCACTTTGAGTTTCCAATAAGACCTTGAGCACTTTGTGCACCTTGAACGGTTGTCACGACAACCCTTTCAGTGGTCACCAAGTCTGCATTATGCACAGCACAGCCGCCAGAAATGAGGTGAAGAATGAAGATTGATAGAATATAGCGAGAAGTGCACGAATAAATGACATTGCTTAGACTGCATCTGGGAGAGTTGGGAAGGTTCAGAATATCCCTAACTCTAGAGCTTTTTACCAGAAAGTTTTATCTATCATTCAATGACGGGAAGCAGGGGAGGTGTTTAATACGTGTCATATTTTAAGTGCTCAGGCTAAGCTTTTTTCTTTATATCCTTTTGGCCCATTTTTCTGGCTTTTTCTCTCTCTCCCTGCAGTTTTACTGTGCTACCTGTCAGAGGAGCAGGCCATGTGCAATGAATAATGCACAATAACAGAGCGAGGCTATTCTAATACTCCTGTACGAGAGAGTGAGTGCAGAGAGTGAGAGCGAGATGTAGCTTAGTGTCTGTGGACAGAATCTGTAAGTAATTTGTTAATAAATCCACTATAGTGATGAATTAATGGCATGCTGCTTGAGTGATCTGTAATCAGAGGGAACTTAGTTATGTATTTCAGAATCACAGTTAGATAAAAATGTACCGATTTAAACAATGTAATAATTGAAGGCAAAAACAATGAGTTCATTGAAGTTATGAATACTTGTGTCTGAACAAATTATTATGATTATGATATTATAGAAATTTTAGTATTGGTGCATGTTGATTCAGAGTTTGTGTAGGATATGTGAGTAGTGATTAGAATATAAATCGTACAACATTTTTATAATAAACTAGCACTAGGACCCAGAACCTGCCCTACATAAATGTAAGGTCAGGAGCCGCTACTGGTAAATAAATAACCGATAGGAGTATCAGCCGGAATGTCTTCATTGGTCCTTCTAGTATTGTTGCTTGAGTTCATATAGGGCCTGAGACAAAATGTGATGCGATCTGGGAAAACCCACCATATGGTGAAATTTGACATAATACAGGTTTTGAGATCACATTAAAGCTGGGTTCAAGCCCTTTCCAAATCTGTTTTTATTTATTTTATCGGTTGTCTGTAACAAAAGTTATGGTTATCTGAAGTTGGCTGATCGCTATGATTTTCAGAAACAGAATTGAGAAAAACAGGTTTAATTAACGGCCACGTCCTGCTAGCGGGACGACTGGCGCTCCCTTTTTTATTGCCTTTTTTTCGTATCACATATTTTAGTAATCATCATAGATTAGATTAGGTATCATTCGAAAGCTTACGAACTCAAAAATCAACCTGTGAAAAGCATTTTGAAATTGGACGATTGAGAGGCGAGCAAGGTCTTATAAACGAGCAGCTTCAAACTCTGTTGTTCTCTTGTGCTCCGCATCACACCACACGATAACGCTGGATTAAAATAAATAAATAAAAACGTACGTGCCGTTGTAGTTCACCCAGGACTGGACTTTATTCTGTTATGTGGTTTATTTTGATAGGTGAACTCTCTTTGCAGTGTTCAGAGAAGGAGAGCTATACGGGAGATTTGTGTTTCCCCCTCTGCTCCGCCTGTGTGCGTGTTGTTAAAGAGAAACACAGTCTTTTCAGCTGGTCATATTAAATCGCTATTTTTCTGCTGTAAACTAGTGAATTTTCCCAAGTTATATTCAGAGATGATAAACAAGATGTTATAGAATAATAATTTAATAAAAAACAAATTTTGACAAAAAAACTGACATTCAATCTATTTTTAGACTTTTCTGAAAACGTACCAGCGTGACATCCGACGGGTTTTCCCAGATCGCATCACAAATAAGGGCCTCGTCACAGGGCCCAATTGTCTTCCCTCTGATGATGGACATTGCCTAGTACATTACCAAGATTAAAACTGAGCTTTCACACTCTCTTTATACCCTTCTTTCATTCTTTCCTTTCAAAATCTCTCCATCCTATTGCCCACACATCATTATTAACAACATTAACTAACAATTAACTGTTCACTGCACCTGTCTAGTACGTGAATCGGATCCACAGCATCAGCAGAAGTTATCATTGCGCTCATTTCAAGATTCTCATCTTTGGCCGCACCTTCCACGTTACATTCAGACCTCGGATCACCAACTAAGTGTCTAACAACAGAAAGGGTCGCTCTATAATGAGTTAGATATTGTTTAGCCGTAATGACAGCTGTTATTCTTGCTGTCTTGGCAAATGAGTTTTGGCCCGTTGTGTTAATGAGCCAGTTGTGTTAGATTTAATTATTAGAGGGCAGCTAGTGAGATTAAAAAGAGTTTCTGCTACCTTCCCTCTTACATACACTATAATAAACATATGCTGTATCAAAATATGTAAATCCAGCAGTTATGTGCGTTGCGTCGAACAGCAGCTGTTGGGAGATCACGGCTGCTGTGAGACATGCCGTTGGGAAACAGACTGCCCAAGACTGACAAATGCAGTCCAACAAGTGTGTGTGTCACAATAGAGAGAGTGTGTGTTGTCACCTGTTTGATGGTGACAGTTGTGAATGGTGGTGTTTTCGAATCTTGCTAGATCCCTCACTGTTTATTAGACTATTTCTCTGTGTTTATAGCTTTCATAGACACATCCATCCTGTACAGCTGACGGTAGCTTTATTATTTTGATTTATCTGTGCATCCTCTTGGGTTTTCAGAAGCATTACCGTAGACAGTGCAGCAATCATTTCTGATTTGATTTAGGATGGTTTTGATTCTGGACACGCATCTTTACTGATATACACTCACAAGAAAACGTTCTATATAACCTTCTGTCAGGCACTTCTTCTAGAACCTTTTAGGGGTTTCATAATGGGATTGTTTTGTGGATTTAATTTGAATTAATTTTTTTATTTGAATTCCTATTAATATTATTAATTAAACAGCTCATGTAATTGTACACTATTATGCAATCATTTTAAGTGTAGCTTCACTGATTTTCACCCCACTTTTTCTTGTTATATGTCAGTAGAATATGTAAATGAACTTGTTTGCTTGTTGTCTGTTAACTCGACCGATAAATTCACATTAATTATGAGCAAAAGTCTGCTGGATGGTGCAAAACGCGTCTCCAGGGCTTTTGTGAAGACTACAAATACTTCAACATTTTACCTGACCCGGACAGTTATTGTAAGAGTAGGTTTAACACTGAAAATGTATATGATAACATCTTTCTTACATGTACGTGACAGTGTTTTGGTTTGGTGGAACTGACAGAACAGCAGTTTCTTGCTGTTTTTTCCCTCCATTTGACCTAAAATACTGCGTTTGTCATCCAGTTTGGAAAGGTTGACTACAAACACTGCGGCTTTTCAGATTTTCCATTGCAGTTTCATATTTATGATTCTTTACAGCCTTTAGCCGCTACCTACAATGCACTAGATTGTTCACTGGAAACCGGAAATAACTCACTGCTGCTAAACATTTACTCTTTGAATTCTTGCACCCGGGAACAATTATGACTAAAAGACGTTTTTCCTACTAAAGCAAAGCGTTATTGACTGGTTTAGCGTATCGATAGTAAACTGGTAGTGGCCTTGGACGACAACATGTCCAGCACAGTGTCTTGAAGTTTCCCTACCTATTTTCCTAAAGGAAAGACAACAGCTCTTTTCCTCATGTGTTATGTAGACAGGTAACACCAATTTCAAAAATTGGTTGGCCTTTCTGCATAGGCAGCCCAGTTTTGTTGAAAGCCCATTTTGCCTGTGAAGAATACCCTTTTCTCATTATTTTTGGCATAAAGGTTTTTTTTTTACATTTACTTTTATATTTATTCATTTAGCTGACACTTTTATCCAAAGCGACTTACAATTGCTAATATATGTCAGAGGTCACACGCCTCTGGAGTAACTAAGGGTTAAGTGTCTTGCTCAAGGACACAGTGGACAGTGGGACACAGTGCATTTCTCACACCAAAGGCATGTGTCTTATCCACTGCCCCATGATTTTTAAAATTGAATCAAGAACCCAAAAGGTTTGAGTCAAGATCTCAAAATTGTCTCATTTAAACAAACTTTATTACGCTCCCACACAAATTCTATTTACGTGCACTTTTTTTGGACAGTGACGATTCTGTCCATCAAATGAACCTCTCCCTCAAACATGGGAAAGCTTAGAGATTATGATGTTTCTCATCTGTCATTTACTGTCAGTTTGATGGATATGTGACATTGTTAGGGCGGAATACAGGTTGTTGACTCTTTGAGCCCTTGTGTGTCTTTTTCCTTTGTCATTGCTGATTTTGGGGTAAACAGAGTCTAAAGCAGATGGGACAACTGAATCAGATGCATTTATTAGGATTGTGCGCTGCATTTATTTTATAATGGGCAGCTGTTATGATATCGTAAGCAGCCAAACATCATAAAAATCCATTAAGTTCTGTTTGAGTAACAAGCAAACTAAATAAATAAAAATGCAAGGGGGTTACTCACCGGTTGCACTTCTCCAAAGAGAAGGAATCTAGATCCTCCACAGGACTCCAGTCTTATAGAAGAAAAATATAGTTATTCTCTTCAATAAATTAAAGTGCAAATAACGTTACATCAAATAATTAACACGATCAATCAGCCCAACATCACAAGTCTCTACAGCTCTGCTAGAGAAACAATTTTAAAAAGCAAACTCAGACAGAGGAACTTACTTTTTGAGCAATATGGCGAGGTAATTTCATTTGAGGTAATTCTAGAAAGAGGTTATATAAAGAAAGAAAGAAAAAAAAAAAAACAATTACAAGTACTAAATCAAAAAAGCGCCCAGCAACTCGATGCCCTAACGTTAACGTTTACTATTTAAAAGACATCTGCAGATGTGAACGCAAGCTACAACCCTCCAAAGCCCATTGATACGGCTCTGGAGAGGAAACCTGGTTGTGAATGCAATTTTCTTTCACTGCTACTACCAAACTCAAATTCCCCAGCAGAGATTCTCGTGAACGACGTTATGTTTATAACGTTACTTCTCTGCCACCGCAATATCCATCTCCAGAAAAAAACCTACTAATAAATATAAAATTAGGAATACTTACGACTGGTGATAAGTAGGACTTAGTAGAGGATCTCCAATGGTGATATCGCAAATTCGCAATTTTAAATCCCAGCCGCTATCTTTCGGCGCGAAACTTCATCGTATAACGTCAAGCGTCAGGTGGGTGACGTCATCAACTACAGAGCGCTGTAGCGGCCAATCGGCAGTGCAGCATCATAAATTATTGTCTTCAAAATTATTAACCTGTGAATTTCTCAGATAGATGTGGGTTGTGGGATTAACTTTTTAAAACACTTTTACAAAATATATTACAAAATAATAAATATGATTTGAAAAAGATAGGAAAAACTACCTGTAAAATGACCAAGTACAATATGAGGTGTTCTAAAGAAAAAACTGCATATATGCAGTACAGTTGAAATTATATATCACTCTGACATATATATATATATATATATATATATATATATATATATTTTTTTTTTTTTTTTTTTTTTTTTTTTTGCAGTATAGTGACATATACACTCAAAAAATGCTTTGGGTCAAATATGGACAAACCCAAATGTTGGATTAAAATGCAATGAAAAAATGTACAGTTGAAAGTGAAAGTTGAATTTGGTTTAAAATTTGAAATTACATTTTTAACCCAACATTTGGATCCTGCCATGAGCTATAGGAAACTCTTGTATGCACATATAGCGCTTATGTGGATATAAAGAAGCAATACAGGAGACCTATATGGCCTGTATATGCACATATATGCACCTCAAATTGCCTATATGTGCCATATTTACGCATTTATGCAGCGTATATTTCCATATTTGTGCATATGCTGTTTATATGCAGCATATATGTGCATATAAACTGCATATAGGTTTCATAAATGCACATATATCCTCATATAGGTTCTTTCAATGTGGGAATTTATTATCAGTTACAGCTTAGATCTTGTTTATTTTTGTTACAAATTGGTATGTATGGCAATATAAATTTCAACATTTAACAATTGCTCATCAAAGCTTTAATAGTGGTCAAGTGCAATGTTTCTGAGATGAATCATCAGAATATGCGGTTAAATATTTATTTCAGAAACCTTGCTCTTGTCCACTATTAAAGCTTTGATGAGCAATTATTAAATGTTCAACAGCATCTAAATTACTCATTTGCTCATTATGGATTTAGTTGGCATAAAATGAATATTCACTCTTTTTCCAAATGCCTGTTATAGACCTTATTCAGAGCAGCGCCATGACAGGTATAAAAGCGAGGCTGTGTTTTATGTGGCATCCGCTTTAAAAAGCTGTATAAAGTAGCATCCTTTTTTTCATTCAAAATGCATTCAAAAGTGATTTTGCTCTTTGGCTGGCGCTGAAGCAGAGGCGCTCAGTGCTTTTCATATATCACAACTATTAGGTGTTTTCAACCACATGTTTATTTTAGGTTTCAGACATTTAAATGAAGTAGGCCTAGTCTACAATTTAAAAAATACATCACATTTGTTTTTGTATATATTTGCAAAAATCTGATGACAGTAAACTTTTTGGATTTTATTAGTTTTGTGCAATAACAATAACAGTTGCAAATGTTTCAATATATTTTCGTTAATATATTGGATGATGTACCATCGTCTCGTACAAGCTAAATGCATCTCTATTATGTTATAATTTAGCTGTAAATGTACTGCTGTATTAAGGGGAATATCTTTTTTCGTTTTTTAATGTCTCCACAGGTCTGGATGACTGCTTGCAGCAGTATATAAAGAACTTTGAACGGGAGAAGGTAGGAGGTGACCAGCTGCTGAGGATCACCCATCAGGAGCTAGAGGATCTGGGGGTGTCCCGCATCGGACACCAAGAGCTGATCTTGGAAGCTGTGGACCTGCTGTGCGCTCTGGTGAGAGCCTTTCTTTATATGCTTGATCCTACATCTTCTGTTCATCACCCTGTCAGCTGGTAGACATCAAGTCCCCTACTGCAGAATGTTGACAAAGATATAGAGATATCACTTATAGAGAAAAACTATATCGCATTCTGAAAAGACTACGTGTTTGCATTTTTGACTGCCATTTTTGACATATAATAATAACAGTATTGGAGCCTCTTTTTTATAATCCACTCAAATTAATATTCAATTTCAATTTGAATAATCTCACATTACAGTGATAATACAAGTTTAAAATGCCATTTCATGCTATCTTAAAAGTTACAAGATTTGAGAGTTTTATATTGTTCTCCTGGGAAATATTTCCTCAGATTTGTTCTTAAATTTTTTTTGTTTTTTTGGGGCTTTTTGGTAGGTGTGTTTGTTCCTCTGTATCTGCTCTTGCAGTGTGCATGTGTGTCTTTTGACTATTTTTTTTATTGCTGTTAGATGTTCGACTGCTTGAAAATGATTGTCAAAACGGTACCAAGTGTACAGACAGTGTGGGAGATGAGAAAGGATTTAGGCTGAAATTTGCTCTGCACCGCTTGAGCCTTTTACATTATCTAGCATTTAATAACTAGCTTTCCATCTAATTCTCTCTCTCTCCTCCACTTCCTCTCTCTCGAATCTCTCAGTTGAGGTATTAAAACAATGACTTACCAGCCCACGCTTTCAGAATGTCAGCAACATGACGGGAGGGAAAAGACGACAGGATGATGTTTATCGCGTCCGTGCTGAGTCTCTCCTCAGCCTTTATCCTCCTTGTACTTTTTAAGTTTTATTCTTTTTCTATCTTCGCTTCACCCTGTCTTGTCTTTCTATCAGACATGTTTCTTGTTGCCTTTTCCTGATCTGTGAGATTTCTAACACAAGGTGAACTATAATGAGTGTGAGGTTTTGTGAGTGACTGAACCACTGGCCTGTGCTGCTGACATTTAGGAGAGCGTTAATCATAAATAAATGACTTTGCTGTGCTCTCTATCTGTTCTGAACGCTGATCCCAAATCAGAGCTGATGACATTCACGTTACACAGCCTGTGTGAATGTCAGCCTGTAGACATGTGCGTATGAAATTAGCTATATTTCATCTGAATCATTCACCAAAACTGCACACAAAATTAGATATTTTGCAGAATGTCCCTGCTTCTCTTTTCCCTACAATGAGCATAAGGGATAGTTCACTCAAAAATGTTTTTCCAAACCTAAAGTAGCATTTTAATTTTAGAATGAACTTTCCCTGACATTTTTAGCTCTCAAATCTCATTTTACATTTAACTGCTGGTTCACATAATAAAATATAAATATTAGATATAAAACACACAAACTGTAGCTGAAAATATAAAAGTAAATTCAAAACATAACCATAATGATGTGCCTTGTTTCCCCATTGTAAGGTGTCTTCGAAACCGTCTCAGATACAAACTTGCACACAAATATTTATGGAAGCCAGAGCACTGAGTCTTTATTGTTTGACAGCATATTGACCTCAGAGACACAGAGCAGCCCACTCCTCTCCTTTCCTGTCTCTCTAAACTCTAAAAAGCTGTCATTATCTCTCGTATTTGTTTATCTCACTCTTCCCCTTCCAATTGCTTTATCTTTCTGTCATTGTGGTGTGTTATCTTCTGCATGCCCCCACCACCACCACACACATCTTCTGTGCAAGTCTCCCACCACTCTGAAGCTGATTAATGTATCTTTTGTGAGTCTGTGTGTGTGTTGTACATACATGTTTTAGTGTTGCAGGTGTGTTTATTACCTGTTCTTGTACTTCGTGAGTGCGTGCGTGGGATTTTGTTCTTCGGACGAGATGGAGCACATTACTCTGATCGATCTCCTGCTGATGTGAGAGGAGATAGGCGCTACTGAAATTGATGCGCGCGCACACACACACATACACTTACTTTTCTATCATGGTGGGCACTTTCCATTGACTTCTGTTGTTTTATGCTGAATTCATAATATTTTCAATTTTCAGCCTCTAAACCCAGCCATAACAGATACCATTTTGCATTTGTATATTTATATTAAGACATTATTTGGAGTGATTTTTTTTCTATTAAGAGTGAAGCCATAAACATGTTTTGTGACCAACTTGTGCTAATACTAATACTACTAATATTACTAATAACAAAAACAATGCTTTTATTACCACTACTAATAATACATAAACAGTGAATATATATATATATATATATATATATATGCAACTTACTGTAAGTTGCTGGCTGTAGTTCACTTAACGGCCACCAGTGTCGCTAATAAAAGGGGTTTCTGAATTCTACATATAGCGCCTATGAAGCCACTGTATGTAAGTTTCATGGCTAAATGTCACTATTCAAAACAATGACAAAGGTGTAGCTTGATGATGCCGTGAATGAGTGTGGAATCATGGGAGTTGTGAGGGGAGGGCTGAGAGCCTGGGAAATTTTACGTTGCTGTTTTAATGCTTGTATGCCGCATTCGGCTGCTGATCCTTTAGTTCCCTTTCGCGCACTGCGTCGAATGACGCTTTGGGGGATGCCTCAAATTGGAATTGTATTGTATGCAATTTTATATTGCAAGAATCGTAGCATCAAATTGGACACCAATCACCTAATAATGCTAAAAAGATTTCTGAGTGTGTAAGGTTTATGGATAGATATTGGACTAATGTGTGAGTTCCTTCTCCTGAATGTATGTGCATAATGCCATCAGCCTTTGCTCCTTGATCCCTACTCTTTATACAGGAACAAGGTACTTTGTTACCCTGCCAAATTCATTTGCAATTTAAAGTTTTCTACGTCCTATGCCAAAGACGCCTATATCTGTATATAAAAACAGCTGTGCTTATTGGCTTTTTTTCTGACATGGTTTTGTCAGATATAGATATGCAGATTTGTCCGAGCTGATTGCTTTATCTCACAGAGGAGTGAGGCGTGTGTAAGCTCCTATCAGCTGGCAGCAGAGACTCTCAGTGCATTATTCATACTCTGAACTTTATGTTCTGTCTCCACCCACTCAACACACCTCTACATATGAAGCACTCTCTCTCTCTCTCTCTCTCCCTCTCTGCCAGGTGCTGAATATTCATTTGGGATCTCTGAGTGATCTGAGAAAGAGAGAGAGAGAGATTACCAAATGTATGCTCATTGTATACATCTAGTTTAACGTTAATAACTTAAGTTATTCATTCCGTCTTAAACTAATTAATTGGCAATTATTTTATTGTTACAAAATAAGTATTTAAATTTTTAAAAGTATTATTTGGCAAGCCTTTGTATAGTAACATTCAAAAAACTTTCCTATTTTAGTTTTACTTGCACAATGTTCACAATTGCAAATGTACAACTTCTGTCATGCCAATAGTGCAAAATAAAATTGAAAACAGAGAATGGAGAGTCATTTATCTAAAAAGGGACACTGAAAAGAACAGTGGGAAAACAAAGAGCGATGTTCTGATTGAGTCATTCCTACAATTGTTGGAGTGTCGCGTTTCATTTTCTTTATCTCTGTTTGACAGAACTATGGGCTGGAGACAGAAAACCTGAAAACCCTCTCTCACAAGCTCAATGCCTCCGCCAAAAACCTGCAAAACTTCATCACGGGTCGCAGACGCAGCGGCCATTATGATGGTCGGACAACCCGCAAGCTGCCCAACGATTTCCTCACCTCTGTGGTGGACCTCATCGCTGCTGCTAAGAGCCTTCTGGCCTGGCTGGATAGGTTAGTCCTGCTAAGAGCCGCACACACACTGAATCAAAACATTAATTATCACGTACTTAATAAAAAATATACACGTTTGATTTAATGTAATTCAAATTCCACATTGATGTGTCAAGTTGGAGTATAGCCAAATTCAGTGCCCTTTCCATTAGAGATGGGCTCCTCTGAGAAACACTAGAGTAAAGTATGTTTGACATCATATAAATATTAAAGAAGTATGACCTTAAAGGCTAATAGGGGTCTCCTCCTGAAATCCAGGGTCTTTTGTCATCTTTTGTTGTTGACGTGAGTAATTGAATTCTCATGACTTGATAGTGGTTGATCTAGAACTGCAAGTAAGATTTCTTTTGAAAGAAATGAATTCAGTGAGGATGCATTAAATTGATCAAAAGTGACAAAGACATTTCATATTTATATTTATATATCATGCAATCATGGGAGTTGGATTACTTGTATGGATTACTTTGCATTTAGTATGTATTCCGGTACTGGAATCCTTTGTTGTTGCTTAAAGAAGGCCTCTGATTTTAGGCTTAACTCATCAGGAAATACGGTTGTGTTTCCTCAAATGTTTTTTCCAGGAATGACAGAGGGTGTTGATCCAGGAACATTTCATGTTTATGCATGCAAATCATTTTGTGTAGGCTGTTCCCTCCCGTCAAGGGATGGCACTTAGAATCAGAGTGTTTCAGGGTGGGGAGAAGGTAGCGACTTGGGGTCTCTTGTTTAGTGTGCACGAGGCCAGCATTTGTCTGTTCGAATCATGTGGATCTGTGTTCCACCCCTGAGCAATCAGGTACATAGATGAGTGAAAGAGGTCTTATATAACACAGACTATTTCTCTCAGTAATTTACGCTTTTTTCAGGGTCTGTTCATAGTGATTTCTTTATGAATCAGTACAATATATTTTTTTAAATTCTGCTGACAGTCATCAATCAAGTCAAGAAATCTGATCAAATAAACCCTGTTGCTCTATAATCTACATTGGATACCTGTTCCTCGCTGCATTTAGTGTTTAACTTTTAAATGTTTTCATGGACTTGCTCCCAATTATTTATCTGAACTTCTACTATTATTCACCTCCTGTCATCTGACTTAAAAACTGCTTACTTTACCTTGTTTTCGTCTTTCAACAATGGGTGGTAGAATATTCTATGATCTGGCTCCGAAACTTTGGATTTCCTCAAACTCTTCGTGACACACATGACAACTTCTCTAGAGATCTTCTTTCGTGACACTTCTACTAAAAGATCAAATCTTTTTATCTCTATTTGTACATGAAACAAATGTAACAAATGCACATGAAACAAATCAATGTTATATAGTTCAACATGATGAAATGTTAGAATATGGTCAGTATGTTATTCTAATGTTGATCTAGCTTACTGCTAGTCTCATACAGCCAACAAACTAACACATAGAATAACATTATAACTTTTGAACACACTGTTTACTATGATAGTGTAGAGAAAGTGCTGCATTACCTCACAAGTTTAATTCGTCTAATAAACTGACCTGTCTGAGTATAAATACAGCACTTGCGGGTAGTTTGGTTGAAAGAAATGTCCTTAACGTTATTCTTTTATATCCAGCTGCTTTACTCGGTCCAGCTCCCTCTGGTACCGAGCCTGGCATAAAGCTCTGGACTGGGACAGCACCGCACAGTAGGACCCTTTCCATCAGATGGCATTTGATATCCTCTCAGCTACACCCCACTGAGAACGCCATCTCTCTGTTGCTGTGCCCAGACACCCGCAAACCCACTTTTTGATCCTGGACCTGACAGCGGTTCATATCACACACATTTCACATTGGCCCAGTCTAGATTGGGATCAAGCTAAGGGCACTACTCCACACCAGCTCACGACTTGCTGACTAAGCTGATCTTGTAGCCAGTCAGTGGTTTCTGAGTTTCAGTATCCATTATCAGGAACGCACACTGTAGGAACAAGGCCACCGGGTGGGAGGGGTGCCTCGTTCCCCGCTTTCATTAATGATGGCCTAATTACGCTCCCCGGTCTTTCTTCTCTGCCAAAACAGTCCCCAGTAGAGCTGTCGTCTCCCCTGCAGACATAGTGGAAGAACAGAAGGAACTCTGAGAGAGAGGAAGGAACAGAGTTACACTAACGCAGGTGAATGGATCTGAAGCCAAGAGACATTATGACTGACTTGAGAGTCTCTGTCCCTTAAGTGTTATTGGTTGATATCCATCCAGGCTGACACCAGCTCTCCTCTTCCACTTGCCAAGCCCGTGATCATCGTTTAATGAAACCTGGGTGCTTCTGTTGGGTTTGTTGTGGGCTTTCCCTCATTATCGTTCACTGTGGGTGGAGCTCCATGTGGGAGGGGCTTATTGAAATGCATGGGAAGTTCTGTAAGGGTTTGTTTACCCGTCGATTACATTAAAGGGTAGTTCACCCAAAAATGTTATTTCTATTATTAATTTCTCAGCCTATGTCGTTCCAAACCCATAAGACTTACATTCCTCTTCGGAACACAAATGAATATCTTTTTGATGAAACCTTGAGCGCTTTCTATCCCTCCATTGATAGCTACTCTTCAAGTTTTTGGGTGTACTATCCCTGTAAGAGGCATAATAGAGCAGTACTCAACATATTGATTGTTCAAGCGACAAAACACTTATAATGTCATTTAAAGTTTGTGAAAAGACTGTTCAACCTCTATGCACTACATTACAAACACAGTGTACTTCCATTCCTCAGTCTCATTTTCATTTGTGTCACTTTTTTAATTTTTTTATTTGTTTTTTTATATTACACTCAGCTCAGCTGTTTTCAAATGCACTCCTTTTTAAAGGATACAGAATAATTCTAGTAAACCATACTAGAAATAAAAATAAATAATTTCGAATTCTAGTCTAAATATGAGCCTCTAATGTCTTGATGGTGCCCCACTAGAGTTACCCATATTTACTTTTTATGGTATAATCATTATAGACTCCTTTTGCGCCGACATCACAGTTACGTCACGGCGCTAGCTGGAGGCAAAACAAAGTGAAAACTGGAGGCGGCCAATGCAAACCAGCACAGATTCGGCTACATAATAAGGAGCTTAAATTACTTGAATTATTATTAAATATCATCTTATTGTGTTGTTTGGTGCAAGTATCAATGAAAAATGAATATGCTGTATCTGGACTTTTTATTTCTAGAAAATATTCACATGACTAAAATCGCACTGTAATGTCACTCTTTACATTGTCGTCGTCTCGGCGCTGGCTCGGCAGAACTGCGGATCGTACACATGTCAGTCTTGTACATGACCGTTATAGGCATCTAAAGATTTGTATGCCCTCAGTTTCTCTTTACGATCGGTTTCTCCATTAGGTAGGTGTAGAAGTCAGGCCACTCAACTGATGTTACGTAACGTTAATCCTGTCAGATCGTCCATGCATTGAGTGAGCGTGTGAAGGCTACGGGTCGGCCAATCTGGTTCTGTCCGTTAAAATGAACTTTTGAAAATAGCAATCACGGTCCTGGGTGCGTTTCCCGAAAGCATCGTTAGCCAACTATGGTCGCAAGTTCCGTCGTTACCAGCATAGTTCAACGAGTCGGTGTTTCCCGAAACCATCGTTCCAACGAACATTCGTAAAGAGCATCGCAAAGTTGTGTGGTTTGAACGTCAGCTCTCGACCTGTGTTTAGAAGCATTGTTTCTATATTTCATGACATTTGGAAGTAATAAATCCTTATCTTGAGCAAAATAAGCAAGCTGACATTCAGTACAACCGGTGCCTTTTATTCAGAATACATACAAATGTAATTTACGTATTTTAGTTGTGAACTCGCTCTACTATGTAAGAACGAGCCAAATATTGAGTCTGGTAATAAAGCAAAACAACTGAGAACAATTAGAAATAGTACTCAGATGACATGTCTGTAAATTATATAAAACAAATCTAGCGTTAATTGGATCTCAAACATTTTCATTAAAAGTAGTTATTACTCCACCACGCGCGAAACCAACGTGGTTGAACGATACTTTGCGACAGTGGGTTTCGGGAAACAGTCGTGACTAGCTAGTTGATTTTTCCAACGATGCATCGTACTATGGTAGTGAAGCAGCGAACTACGTCGTTGTACGGGAAACGCACCCCTGGACAGTGAGTGACCTTACACATTAAGATAAAATCGGATTTTCTTCAGTCATTGTTAAAAAAATAAGCTAATAAAACTTGCTAACTAGCGTTAGTGAAGCAGCCAGAGGGATCGTTCTGCCTCCACCTAAGCTCCGCCCACATAAAAAACGTCACCATGTTTACCAACTGAAAAGGGGTCTATGCCTAGATAAAGGTTCCTGACTCTTTTCTGGAGCTCAAACAGAAGAGCAAGGTCACCAAGTCAACTACCATGCAATACCAAAGTCACGTGTTTGATTCCCAGGGAGAATGTGAACTGCTAAAATGTATAGCTTGAATGCACTGGATAAAAGCATCTGCCAAATGCATAAATGTAAATGTCCTGACATTTATTAGTGATAATGTTTTTTCATTGATTTGTTCAGATAGGAGCTTAAAGTGTTCGGATCCTCTCTCCGTGTGTAAAAGGATCTTACAGCAGCACATAAGCAATTACAAAAGCACCCATATACTCTCATGCATTGATCGAAAAACTGGAGCAGGAAGAGGTGAAACTTTGAGGCCTGGCCTTGAGGAGATGGTAGCGGTCTTTTTTGCCCAACTGACGGATTTTCTGTCAGCCTGGAGCCTTCGTGTCCAGATGGCGGCGTTTGCTCAAATGCTTTGAAAGAGCAAAGGTTGAATGTAATGAAGTCTAGTCAATCCTGGAGAGAATCGAGTGAGCTGCATAGATTTCAGTGTCTCGCAGACTAGCTCGGATGACTTGAACTTTTTTGCTTATTTTTTGCTGCTATCATTTCTTTGTCTCTCCCTCCCTCTCCATCCCCTCAGGTTTCTTTCAGACAGCTCTCGTGAAGCGATGAGTTCATGCTTGCTGACAGGTGTCCTTAAACCGGGGTCAGACGCTGTCGCTGTACTCATCTACCACAAAGTGATATTTGGAAATCAAGCGAAGTCGCTGACATTTAGGAGTGGAGTTTTGAATGGGGATTTGGTATTCGCCTAGAGCTGCATCCCAAATCCTATTTAGAGAAGAGAGTTTGACTCAGGAATGTGTGTTCGGGTGGTATAAGAGCACTAGTAGGGTCTTTCAATGAACGATTTTTAGCGCAACGCTGAAAGATTGTTAGAGTTTCTTAAATTGTGAGGGGCTTCTGGGTTTGCTTCAGTTGGTATTCCCACCGGTCTTAGAGGAATATTTAGACACAGGATAGAAACGATGAACCAATGTTCCTACAGCCCTGTATATATAGCACACAGCCTCAATACACACGACCCACATTCACTTCGTCACTCACAGAAAGAGAGAAACTGGGTCTGGAGTACATTCACGACCAACGGGGATAACCTATAGCACAGCACACTCTGACACATATCTAAAGTTTACAAGCACACACACTCAAATTGTCTATCTTGTGGGTCTGGCTCTAAGAATAATCTAACGGTTAATTCCAGGTGCTACTTCTTTTGCAGGTCACCGTTCGCTGCCGTAACAGATTATTCCATGACCCGGAACAACGTGATCCAGCTGTGCCTGGAACTCACTACCATAGTACAACAGGTAATTGACCAAACCAAGATCAAACACTCTCATATTACTGTAGATGCGAATACTTCTCATGGAAACAACATTTGAGTCTAGTTCAACTGGGGAAATTCTTTGAAATATTTATGTAGGTTGTATATGGCTGTAGTCTAGCTAATGAGAAGGACTTTCAGGGCAGATTTAGCTCTGAGATTGGTGCAGTCAGAGGTTTTTTATTTTTGCCAAATATGATGATGAGGGACTAAAACATAAAATATTGAGGCAGCTGTATATTTTCATGTCAAAAAAAGAAATATATAAATACAATTTCAGTTTTAAAATTAAATGTGTTGATATTTTATTGTCACTGAAAATTGTTAAATGATCTGAAAAAAATATGTACTTTTATTAAATTAACTATTTTACATACTGAAAACTTTAAACTTTATTATTATTAAAAATGAGTGTAGTGTATTGTACTATAAAAATATATTAATGTATACATTTTAAATGTAATCAGTGTCACACAATCATTCAGAAATCATTCTAATATGCTGATTTGGTGCTCAAGAAACATTCCTTATTGTTATCAAAGTTGACAGCAGTTGTGCAGCTTAATATCTTTGTGGAATGTGATACAGTACTCTAATATTATTAATTAAATTTTAATATTAGCAACATTATTAATTAAATTTAACAAATTAAAAGTGAGTAATAATTAGTCAAATTAATTCCTTGAAAGTTAAACATTTTAAAATGAGTAAAATTTACACCAAAAAATTAAACAACAATATCTGAATTACAGACAGACGTCAAAACATTAATGCATTCTTGCTAAATAATTATTCGTTAAAAAAACTAAACTTTTAAAATCACCCAACTGTGATGTTTTTTAGACAATGAGACTAAACAGTTAAATGCCTTTGTACTGACACTAATCTCATATGAATTTCTATTACACAATTTTTTAATGATGAAAAATTACTGAGTGCTTGTTAAAGATATGATTAATATGATATCTCTCACATATCTGCTCATTTTACGTTCTTCCACATGTTTAAAAAGAGGTTTTAAAAAGCACTTTGAGGATTTCAAGAACTACACCTCATTTGTTTCTGAAAGCATCATGGGTAATGTTGTCTTTTTAGAGCAGAGCAGGAGGGGAAACTTGATCAGTCTGAAACAATTCTAGACAAAAGGGAAAAATAAGACAGGAGAAGGATTCCAGCCTGCTGGAGTCATAAGCATGCTAGTATGTATGTGTGTGTATGTGTGTGTGTGTGTGTGTGTACCCAGGAGATCATTTTTGGTTGGGTCAGAGGGTCATGGCCAGCAAGAGCAGCATTAAATGCATGAATCTGTCACAGCCAGCTTATCCTGAGCACTGCGAAAACTCTCTCTTAATCCAGGAGAGATTACAGCGTTGAAGCCAGAGATCTGGTTCTAATCTCAACTAATGCAACTAGTATTGAGCGCTCAGGACCAGCAGAGGTCCTTCTCCCAGATCGGCCCCTGTGAGATTAGGTCAGAATCTTTTTTTTTCCCCCCAAATAAAGCCATGTTAAGTTAGCAGGAGTGTTTTTGGCATATGCTTGCTGGTTTCTACCTGATCCAAGATAATTCAAATGGGTTTAGATGACCAGATGGACTTTCAGCTGGTTAGAACCTGACTGAGCTTGTGCCAGCCTAACATTTTCCAAAAACCTCTTTGACCATCTGATTTGTCCACCGGTAGTCTACCACTGACTAGTCGCTAGTCAACCACCTATATGAGCTTTAATGAGACAGTCCTCATTACTACATTATCGCATTATAGCTTACATTGCTTGTATGGAGGAGCGCCCTCTGCTGGTATCACTGTTACCGCCATCGTAGTTTTTGTTTGTTTGTGTGTGTGTGTCTCTCGCTCACTGTTTCGCAGTGTGTGGTGTCTTTAAAGTAATGGTTTACAAAAATAAAAATGTATACATTTTTACTTATCTTGTTAAATAAAAGTATAAATAGTATAAATAAACTTTGACTTGGCGTGTTCGAAAGATTTTCACTTTCTTCAATGGAACATTGGTTGACAATTCTCTCATGACATTTGGCACAAAGTGGTGAGCCATGACCCAACTTTGCTTGCAACGACTCTGAGAAGCTCTTTTATACCCAAACACGATACTCTCGCCTATTATTACCAATACACCTGCTAATTATGGACTGTTTGAAAAAAACAAAAACAGTTTAACTTAGATTATTATAATCTTTTCAGTTCGTCCCAACTTTTTTGGAGTGTGTTGGAGCCATCAAAATCTAAATTTGTTTATATTTACAAAATACAATAAGTTAACTCAATAAACTTTGGAATCTGATGAGAAATAACAAACCACAGATTGTGGTTTTAAACGCATTTTACAAAATGTCCCAACTTTTCTGGAAAATGGATTGTATTTCCAATCATGTTTATAAGCAGGTATAGCAGTGCTAACAATACATTTAAAATACACTACCATTCAGTGGTTTGGTGTCAGACAGTGAGAAATATCATTTTTAAAAGTCTCTCATGCTCGCCAAGGCTGCATTTATTTGGTCAAAAATACAGTCGAAAAAAAAAAAGTTTTACTTTTATTGTGCGTGACAGTTTCAGTCCCTGTTTAATTTTCCTAAAAAAAGTTAAAAAGTGTAAAAGAAGAAATACATTTTTTTGTTTTTAGACTGGATCAACATGAGCATGAATAAATAATGACACAATTTCATTTTTTCATCTCTTTAGAGACATGCTGTGACATGAGAATGCACGTGTCTTAAGTCCTAATGACACACACACACATAAATATGCACACTGGTGTTCTGCGTGATGATCGATGGCTTGAGTGACAGCACTGTTGAATAGGTACGGAGATGCTCAGGAGTGCTCGAAAGGGAAGTGAATCAATGTTTCATTTCCTGGGAACACTCTTTTCTTTCGCTCTCTCTCTCAAGACTTTTGCTATGAGAGGGCTGGTTATTACTTTATTATGATGAAAGGGAAGAGGTGCATTTGAGTTCACCAAAGATGACGACAAAAAATAAGCTCTCTCACTAAGATGCTGCAGAAACGGAGAGATATATTTCTTTAGACCAAAGAAGAAGAGAATCGTGACCTCCTACTGGCATTGTTGGGTTTGGGGGGTCAGTGATGGATACAGGAATCCGAGTGGGTGTTGCCATGGTGACGGCTGATGGGTAGAGATCAGTTTCTTCATTATGTTTTCTTTCATATTTCATAAATGCTCAATGTATCCATATACTAAGCAGGGATTTATAGTCTGGTTTGTCTGTCCCTGGACCAAATGTCATTTTTCAAGTTTTATAATGGACATTTGTCCCATAAATAGAAAAATATTTAATGCCATTTGGTTGATGCATATAATACACTGACCATTTATGAAATATTTAAGGACTATTAAGAATATTAAATGACTGACTTGTCTGCTACAAGAAGAAAAAATACTTCATAACAGCCATATTCAGTAAAAATGTCTCAATCTTTTCGGTAAAGCGGAAGGATTGCAAAATTAAGTTTAATGACAGTGTCGATGTTGCAAAGTTCATCAATTATGAAACAAATTTGATTCAGCTTTAAAGCAGCTCTACGGAAGACAATTATTCAGCTCAGTTTAGTTCAGTGTTGATTCAATTCAGTTTAATCACTCTGTCAATGTTAGTTCATGAATTATAAACCCACTTGAAAGACTACAGAAGACAATCATTATATTTATTACATGTCTTATTATTTAATGAATAGAGAGTTCAAAAGAGCAGCATTCATTTGAAATATAAATATTTTGTAACATTATAAATCATTTAACTGACACTTTTGATCAATTTAATGCATCCCTGCTGAATACAATTATTATTTCTTTAAAAAAAACAGTGTAATTATTCTAAAATATCCCATTCAAAGTGATTTTTGGATTTTCATTGAAAATAAACCTTAAAATTGATATGCTACTGTAAAATAGCCTATTCAACATCTGTTTTATACCAATGAACTTTATATTGTACATTCCTATTTTACTGTGGCTGAAATCTGACCTCAGTCTCAAATTTGATTGGTCCACGGTTAGTGAACATTCTGAATATGCAGCCTCACAACTGCCTCCTCAAACTGTTAGTTGTAGACACATCTAGTGTCAAAAAATATGTGTACACTTCATGTAGGACTTACTGTACTTTATATGACATCTGTACAGACACAATCAAATGGGAGATTTGCTATTTTTCCATGAACTTTCACAGTAGTCCCGGCCCCCAGCGGGAACCTCGGGAGCTCCTTTAAATGTCTCCATCAGAGCCTGAATGTTAAAATGAGCCTGGGGCTCTCCTCTGTTCAACCTTCCTACATTAGATCAGCATCTGACATTTCTGAACGCAGTGACCCAGCTGTTTGGAAGATTATCTCATATTCTGCTAAATGTTTTCTCAAACACTCTGTGTGGGTGAGTGTGTACATGAGAAGCCTAAACTGTTTAAATGACAGTAATATCTTACCTCTCTTCTTTGCAGGACTGTGCCGTCTATGAAACCGAAAATAAGATCCTCCATGTGGTAAGTATTTCTCTTCTTTTTTATGCTGCAATATGAGGCTGATAATGAGCTCTAATGTTTCTCCTGTGAGCTCTGCCCTCATTTCTTCATTTACAGGAAGAATCGTGAGGATGCTCATACTCTCTCTGCCTGCTATATCTGTGCTAGACAAAATGCCTGACTGATTTTATAATCACACTGTGTTGTGAATAGACGTTTTAAATGTAGTTCATTCAGAAAATGATTCATTTGAGTCATCATTCGGTAGTGTTTGCATTATTGGCCCCAAAAGATTTTTTATTAGTAAAAGCAGATCTAGTATTGCATTAAATAACAATATTGCTCACGGTTGTAAATTTATAATATATATTATGTTACATTACATTACATTATTAACCACTGTATACAGTGTCTGGACTTATTCATCTTTAGTTTCACCTTCATAACCTTTTAGTTTGTTTCCATCCATCATATTTCACCTTTGATCTTCCCAGCCTTTTAATTTAACATTGATATACATTTTAGGGATTATGATTTGTAAAAGATGTGATTCTTCATGTCAAATCGTCAGGTAACATCATTTACGAACATGTATTATGCCACTTCAGGCCCTGAGGTGAAGTTCATTTTGCAGTCACAGGAGACTCACACCAAGGCTCTTTGTGAGATTCCCGTCTCATACGCACTAGCGCACAGCAGTGTGTGTGGCAGGTCCTGTTGTCGCCACAGACTGCTGGGCTGGGCACAGCTGTCATTCTCACTGAGTCCCACAGCTATAAATACCTTCACATTGCGCCTGCTAGCAGCAGATTTCATTTTCCAGCACCACCCCACCTCAGTTACTGACTGTAGGAGGAGAAACAAACACACCAATGACACCAGATGAAAGCAGAAGTAAAGCGAGAGATGAAACCATAAAACAAAATGAATTGAAGTGCTACAGGACCCTAAAATGCAAATATGAATCTACAGTATACCTACTGAGAAATCCAGGTGCACTTTTTGCAAATCCAGTAGCAATTAGTATCATAACTTCTTGACGGTGTGATATACTGTAGGTACTTTAGTCAGGTAGGTATGATAGGTAGATAGAATTAGTAGATACTGTAGATAGGTTGTTACAATACATAGTTGAACGCCTTCAGATTTTTTAAGTTGACATTTACATGTACGTACAGTATGTGATTAAAATCGAGGCGTCATTGATGAACAAATAAGCCTGAACCTCGAGCTGAACTCGGACATACTGTAGGCTGCCTTGTGCACAAGCACAGCGCTGCCCACAAGGCTATTGCTGCTACATAACAGCTTGTTTTTATCAGGTCTTTTGTCTTTGGGTCATTATATTTCTCACAGACTACAGATACAGATAAAGCAGCACGGTAACGATTATATTTATACTGTATGAAGGCATTACTGAGAGAGCTATTGTGTGTCCATAGCTGTGGATTTTAGTTTCTAAGAAATATATGCTAGAACTTTTCAGTTTCTAAGCTATATTATTGATAAATCACAGAATAGTGTCGACAATACGTTTCTGCGCTACTAAATGTTTCTGTGTACGCTTGATCTGCAAGTGATGTTCGAGCTACTCTCTGTATTTATGAGCGTTACAATACAGCAGTGCATTAGTTTAGAAAGGCGATTACCTTGCCTTTTGTCTAACTTGTCAACTTGTCATTTTACAGTAACTGTTGCAAAAGTAGAAATTTGTAAAATATGTTCTTCAAATATTTCTTATCCTGTTGTGCCTTCTATTGGCCATGATCAGCGACTTGTCAACGTCAAGCTTGGGTCATGGCAGAGCATTACTGTAAAGTCGACTAGTCTGTGCAGTATACATAGATGCCTTTTTTTATGGGCTGATAATCGTAAGTCATAGGCCACTCTTGTCTAAGCAATCGTAATCGTAGTTAGACGCACGTATGGATATCTACAGTATATCTGCAATAGACTTTTGCTATTGCAGATCCTTTTGCTAAACTAACACAATACAACAAGATGGAGGTGCCAGCTAACAAGACTAGTAAAAGTAAGAACATTCAAAAGTACCAGAGTAATATTGAGTTACTGTAATGCATATAAAAACATAAGCCAACAAATTTTCACAAGTAACACAATTAGTTACTTATTAGGGAGTAACACAATATTGTAACGCATTACTTTTTAAAAATCCCCAACACTGTTTGCTGTGTGTAGGTTGGTGATAGATAGATAGATAGATGATAGATAGATGATAGATAGATAGATAGATAGATAGATAGATAGATAGATAGATAGATAGATAGATAGATAGATAGATAGATAGATAGATAGATAGATAGATAGATAGATAGATAGATAGATAGATAGATAGATAGATAGATAGATAGATTGATAGATTGATAGATTGATTTGGTTGCTAGATGGGTTGGTAGGTTGTTGGTAGTTGGTTCCTACATAGATAAAGATATGTGGCAACTACTGTGGCAAATAATTGATATGCTGTCTCTTTTTCTCTTTCTGAAGTGTAAGACATTATCTGGAGTGTGTGATCACATCATCTCACTGTCGTCAGACCCCCTGGTCTCCCAGTCGGCACACCTGGAAGTGGTTCAGCTGGCTAATATTAAACCTACCGAGGGTCTGGTAAGATCATACATTAATAATTTGCTGCCGGCCGCTGTTCTAATTACTGCTGGTTTTTTTTTACTGTGTTTTTAATTCAATTATTTAGATTACATTTGATTAGAAATCCTATGTAAATATATTTGTTCATAACATGTTACTACTGTCATACGAATTGTGTTTATAAACACTTTTGTAAACATAAATCAGATTATCGGATCATTTATTTACATACAGTATTAAATGCTATTCATTATTTTATTTAAAATAGTATTAGTAACTAATATATCATATACATTACCTTTAAAAGTTTGGGGTCTTTAGGATTAAAAAAAAAAGAATTAATACTTTTAACTTTTTAAATTTTAACAGCAAGGATGCATTAAATGTATCAAAATTGACAGTAAAGATATTGATAATGTTACACGAGATTTCTGTTTATATTGCCACTTTAAAAGCTTTAAAGTTGTTTTTTGTAATTCATGCATGTGACCAAACATCTCTTTTATTAAAAGTAATTTCACTTCTGTATATGCATATGAATAAACTAGAAGGGATTTGAAATGTTCTTCAATGTGAGTGTGAGACAGAAAAAGGAAAAAATGGAGATTATTCATTCTAGTCTATTGTCTTTTTCCTTTGTCTCTTAAATCTTAAGGGAATGTACATCAAATCCACATATGATGGACTTCATGTTATCACAGGAACCACAGAGGGGGTAAGAGCCAGTCAGTGTTAATGTGTGTGTTCTAATTCATGTCTTTATAATGTCTATTATGCTGCCGATAAAACTGATAAATCTCAGCTATTATTGCACATGGTCAAACCAAATAGCGAGAGAGAGAGAGAGCTATACAGACAGGAGTGCTCTCAATAAAGAATAGACTTTATACATTAAACAGATTGAATTTAAGCTTTTATTTACATATGTTCATCAATGCACACATCAAATAAAGGTTTTTCTTATCTTAGGTTTTTCTTATCTTATTAGATATGGTAAACGGAAGCTCAAGCATGTTTGCTTGATGTGAGAGAACCACTGAGAACTATTCTCGTGTGTTACAGAGCATATGTTTGAGCATATGTTATGCAGCAGCTTTGTATGGTTTATGTTCGCTGATGAATTGTATATGTGAAAAAAAAGCGTAGATTAAATTTGTTTATCATAGTAAGTCTCTTCAGAATATTTGGACTAAACCGCTCAATTCATATGGATTAGTTTTACGATCTCTTTACGATCTCCCTTTTGAAGCGGTGCTAGTTGAGTTGCTGTCAATGGAGGAACAGAAATCTCTCAGATTTCATTTAAAATATCTTTATTTGTGTTTTGAAGATAAACGAAAGTTTGGTTATATTACGAAAGTTTGAAAATGGGTTTGGATCGACATTAGGGTGAGAAATTGAAGAGTTTGAACCTCTATCCTTTAATTATTCTATATTTTGACCCAGAGTGTATACCTTAAATGCAAGGTAATGTTTTGTTAAAAGCATCCACTAAATTCTTAGAAGTAATTTCAATACTTAAGATTGCAGTATGTCTTTTTTATTTGACATTTATTTATTTCCCCAATTCGTCTTTTTATATCTCTCCTTTGCATCCCTTTCTTAGTCTCCAGCAGATCGCTGTAAAAAGATTCACGCAGGGGATGAGGTCATCCAGGTGAACCATCAGACAGTGGTGAGTATCTCTTTAGTCATTCAATCCATTTGCCTCATTTATACTTCTACTGTATCATCCATCCATCCATTCACCCATCGTTTTTCTCCCCCCATGTATGTAAGTCTCACTTTGCATTCAACGGCAGTTGCCCCCTTCCTCTGTTATTGTGTATAGAATTATGGGACTGAGATGATTTAAATTTAAGGGCTTTAACGTGTCCTTGTTAAAGCACCAAGAGGTTTAAAACATATTTCAAGTATTACTTGATGTATTCTCAGCTCATTTCTAGGACTGGGGCAACTATATTCCAATTTGACTAAATTCACAATGATTGAGTGTGTTATGGTGTTTCTGAATGAGACTGGAGGGTGTTTCAAGGGCAGAAGAGGCTATAAATTAAGGACTGTGGAGTGTGTTTTTAAGGATGGTCGTATTTGAGTGATTTTATTTTTCTCGTGAATTTGGAGTGCTTCAATAGGTACTCCAGTGATCATACCATGTGGAGTTACCTTCAAAGAGTTGATAAAGAGCTTTTTCTGCATATTCTGTATGTGTGTGTTCAAGTAATTGTATGGATTTTAGCTTGTGAAATCAATTTTGTCTGAAATTATTCCCTTAAAGTATGAGGTGCTGAATAATTCTTCGAATATTTTTGTTTGACTCTCAAGTGGTGGCATTTATTATGAAGTTACAAAAGCAGAAGACTTCTAACAACTCTGTTTAGATTTAAGCGTTTTCTTCTGTTTTACCTCCAGGGATCAAAATTCAACTTCTGCATCAGTTTTTCTTGTTTGTCTTCAGTCATTTTTTCGCCGTGGTGAGGAATGCTGAGCTCTTTTTCAGATGAAAGATCAGCAACACTAAGGCTTCATTAATCTTCATGTAATTAGATTGTCATCCCCTTCATAATTGGATAAAAGTGCGTCTGATAAGCGTTACAAATTCGGCTTGTAGCAAAAAACACACAGACAAACAATTACCAAACAATGAGCAGTTCTTGCTCAGGAACAACCTCAGTGAGCGTTCAAGAATGGTGCATTGTGGGGACTGCTCTATGTAACATCTGTGATTAGTCCCCATACGCTACAGGATCAGGTCCCGTATATATCCAGAGATTCCAGCCCATCTCAGTGTGTCTGTATCTGTGGTTGTGTACTGTGGTCGTGTCTGTCTGTGAAGGGCATGCTTAGTGTAAACTGTGTGTGTGAGGCATGTTTTGCCTACATTGTGGGTAATAAATGTCCCCACAAGAATATTAAAGGATAGTAAAACCTCAAACCACATACATTTCTGGGACTAGCCAACAGTAAACAGTGCTTAATAAACACATTAAATTATGTCTTAAAGGGATAGTTCACCTAAAACTGAAAATTGTGTCAATTACTCACCCAAATGTCATTAAAAACCTGTAATGATTTTATAAGAAGCTTTTCTACATTTATTTTGTTTTATTTTATTTTTTATAATTATCCATGGACCCTACCTTGAAAACCCCAATTTTCTCATTACTCATCACTTGAGTCAGTAATTATACAAATGATTTTTATCATATTTAAGTGGCTTTGTTTCTAAGAGCACATCCTTAAGGGTTAGTTTACCCAAAATGAAACTGATGTCATTAATGACTCACCCTCATGTCGTCCCAAGCCCGTAAGACCTCCGTTCATCTTCGGAACACAGTTTAAGATATTTTAGATTTAGTTTGAGAACTTTCTGTCCCTCAATTGAAAAAATATGTACGGTATACTGTCCTTAAATAAAGGAAATAAAGACATTATCAAAGTAATCCATGTTACATCATTAGGCTTGCATCAAAATACATTTTGGTCCAAAAATAACAAAAACTACGACTTTTTTCAGCATTGTATTCTCTTTCGGTTCTGTTGTCAAGGACAGAATGCTCTCGGATTAAATCTAAAATATCTTAAACTGTCTTCTGAAGATGAACGGAGGTCTTATGGGCTCGGGACGACATGAGGGTGAGTCGTTAATGACATCCAGTGTTGGGAAAGTTCACTAGTTCAAAGTTCAGTTCACAAATTTTAAAATGAACTAGTTCACAAGTTCGAAAAACGAACTAGATTACAGTTCTTTTTTTTCCATTTGTTGCTGCAAACTATTTTTTGTATTATTGCCTCAGACAGTACAGTACATGTTCGCCCAAAATATGAACGAGTTCAATGAACGCGTTGATGACATCATTTTCATTTTTGGGTGAACTAACCATTCAATCAATGTAAAATCACTTGTGGTGCACTGCACAGCCTTTAAACTGTGGAATATCATGAATGAATTAATGTAGTTTAATAATTCATCAGTTATATAAACATCTTTAAAAATTTATAGATTGCATATAGTGTCAAATTATTTTAAAATTATATTTAAACAAGTGTAGCCTCCAGTGTAACAGAATTATTTAAACCATTACAAATATATATAGTCAGTTTATAAACTTCTTTTATTTTTATTTATTATAATATAGTATCATTCATCTGAATTATTTCATGAATTTTTTCCACATTAGGCATTTGGTTCTTCATTCAGGCTTACACATAATATATTATGAACCGAAGCCTCAAATATTGACATTTCCAGGGAATGTCAAGTTCTCCCATAGACCCAACAACCAATGTTAAATAAATTGAAAGATTAGCAAACATCACGCCTTATTAGTGTACACTCATCCCAATATTGTGTGTCAGGAAGCATGTGCGTGTGATACATAGTTATATTCTCTCCATTGTTCACCATAGGTGAATATAGAGGAGACGGAAGTTAGTATTTCCTAGCAGTTGCTTGTTAGGTGATGTCTCCGTGTGGCGTTCTTGTCGAGTCTGTGTATGTTGACCCTGTGTTTGTTGCTGTAGGTGGGCTGGCAGTTGAAAAACTTGGTAAGCTCTCTGCGTGGAGACCCTGCCGGTGTGACATTGACCCTGAAAAAGCGTCCCCAGAGCACGCTCACCTCTGCCCCAGCCCTACTAAAGAACATGAGATGGAAGCCCCTGGCCCTGCAGGTAGGATCCAAAATGCCCTGTCCTCAAAGCTTTCATCACTTGGGCTGCACTTTCCCCCTTTATCTGCCACCCGCTCCCTGAGCAGATTAGCTTTAATCGGCTTTTTGTGGAGGATTCCACAAGTTTGGTTCAATACCGGTGACTAGACTAAAATAAGAAGAGAAATATTTCCTAGTATTTGGTTATTTTTATAATAAATATACATCTTTCATGTCCATGAAGGTTATTGATATCGTTGTGGACAATGCTCTACACTTTTAGTCATTTTCCCCAGCCGCTCCAAAACAGGTCTGCATATGTATATATGGGTGGGAATATGTTAATGAGCTGATCGTCATGACATCACCATGGTTGCGTTCTGTGAATGGCCTGTTTGTGCAGCATTATTTTCATAAATCAGCAGCTGAACAGCTTTATTTATGGGTCTTTACTGGATATTTAATTGTACAGCCATCATCTATCGCTAGGGTTAGGTATCGTTTGAATTTAACAATTCCAATTTAAATTTCGATTCTGCTTATCAGTTTCGATTCTTTCGATTTTATTTAATTGTAGCTGAATTGCATGAACAAAACTCAACAAGCTAAAGAACACTTATGCAAGGCGTGTGGTTTAAAAATAGCCTACCATAGAAAAA
>NW_024121299.1:3575953-3676119 GCF_016745375.1 Pimephales promelas | reverse complement strand
ATTTATGAGCGTTACAATACAGCAGTGCATTAGTTTAGAAAGGCGATTACCTTGCCTTTTGTCTAACTTGTCAACTTGTCATTTTACAGTAACTGTTGCAAAAGTAGAAATTTGTAAAATATGTTCTTCAAAGATTTCTTATCCTGTTGTGCCTTCTATTGGCCATGATCAGCGACTTGTCAACGTCAAGCTTGGGTCATGGCAGAGCATTACTGTAAAGTCGACTAGTCTGTCGTAGTCCTTTTTTTATGGGCTGATAATCGTAAGTCATAGGCCACTCTAGTCTAAGCAATCGTAATCGTAGTTAGACGCACGTATGGATATAAGCAATAGACTTTTGCTATTGCAGATCATTTTGCTAAACTAACACAATACAACAAGATGGAGGTGCCAGCTAACAAGACTAGTAAAAGTAAGAACATTCAAAAGAGTAAAAACCTGTAATATTGAGTTACTGTAATGCATATAAAAACATAAGACAACAAATTTTCACAAGTAACACAATTAGTTACTTATTAGGGAGTAACACAATATTGTAATGCATTACTTTTAAAAAATCCCCAACACTGTTTGCTGTGTGTAGGTTGGTGATAGATAGATAGATAGATAGATAGATAGATAGATAGATAGATAGATAGATAGATAGATAGATAGATAGATAGATAGATAGATAGATAGATAGATAGATAGATAGATAGATTGATAGATTGATAGATTGATTGATTTGGTTGCTAGATGGGTTGGTAGGTTGTTGGTAGTTGGTTCCTACAGCTATGTGGCAACTACTGTGGCAAATAATTGATATGCTGTCTCTTTTTCTCTTTCTGAAGTGTAAGACATTATCTGGAGTGTGTGATCACATCATCTCACTGTCGTCAGACCCCCTGGTCTCCCAGTCGGCACACCTGGAAGTGGTTCAGCTGGCTAATATTAAACCTACCGAGGGTCTGGTAAGATCATACATTAATAATTTGCTGCCGGCCGCTGTTCTAATTACTGCTGTTTTTTTTTACTGTGTTTTTAATTCAATTATTTAGATTACATTTGATTAGAAATCCTATGTAAATATATTTGTTCATAACATGTTACTACTGTCATACTAATTGTGTTTATAAACACTTTTGTAAACATAAATCAGATTATCGGATCATTTATTTACATACAGTATTAAATGCTATTCATTATTTTATTTAAAATAGTATTAGTAACTAATATATCATATACATTACCTTTAAAAGTTTGGGGTCTTTAGGATTAAAAAAAAAAAGAATTAATACTTTTAACTTTTTAAATTGTAACAGCAAGGATGCATTAAATGTATCAAAATTGACAGTAAAGATATTGATAATGTTACACGAGATTTCTGTTTATATTGCCACTTTAAAAGCTTTAAAGTTGTTTTTTGTAATTCATGCATGTGACCAAACATCTCTTTTATTAAAAGTAATTTCACTTCTGTATATGCATATGAATAAACTAGAAGGGATTTGAAATGTTCTTCAATGTGAGTGTGAGACAGAAAAAGGAAAAAATGGAGATTATTCATTCTAGTCTATTGTCTTTTTCCTTTGTCTCTTAAATCTTAAGGGAATGTACATCAAATCCACATATGATGGACTTCATGTTATCACAGGAACCACAGAGGGGGTAAGAGCCAGTCAGTGTTAATGTGTGTGTTCTAATTCATGTCTTTATAATGTCTATTATGCTGCCGATAAAACTGATAAATCTCAGCAATTGATCGTACAGCTATTATTGCACATGGTCAAACCAAATAGCGAGCGAGAGAGAGAGCTAAACAGACAGGAGTGCTCTCAATAAAGAATAGACTTTATACATTAAACAGATTTATGTTCATCAATGCACACATCAAATACAGGTTTTTCTTATCTTAGGTTTTTCTTATCTTATTAGATATGGTAAACGGAAGCTCAAGCATGTTTGCTTGATGTGAGAGAACACTGAGAACCATTCTCGTGTGTTACAGAGCATATGTTTGAGCTTCCCAAGAACCAATGAGTTTCATTATATTATGTTATGCAGCAGCTTTGTATGGTTTATGTTCGCTGATGAATTGTATATGTGAAAAAAAAGCGTAGATTAAATTTGTTTATCATAGTAAGTCTCTTCAGAATATTTGGACTAAACCGCTCAATTCATATGGATTAGTTTTACGATCTCTTTACGATCTCCCTTTTGAAGCGGTGCTAGTTGAGTTGCTGTCAATGGAGGAACAGAAATCTCTCAGATTTCATTTAAAATATCTTTATTTGTGTTTTGAAGATAAACGAAAGTTTGGTTATATTACGAAAGTTTGAAAATGGGTTTGGATCGACATTAGGGTGAGAAATTGAAGAGTTTGAACCTCTATCCTTTAATTATTCTATATTTTGACCCAGAGTGTATACCTTAAATGCAAGGTAATGTTTTGTTAAAAGCATCTACTAAATTCTTAGAAGTAATTTCAATACTTAATATTGCAGTATGTCTTTTTTATTTGACATTTATTTATTTCCCCAATTCGTCTTTTTATATCTCTCCTTTGCATCTCTTTCTTAGTCTCCAGCAGATCGCTGTAAAAAGATTCACGCAGGGGATGAGGTCATCCAGGTGAACCATCAGACAGTGGTGAGTATCTCTTTAGTCATTCAATCCATTTGCCTCATTTATACTTCTACTGTATCATCCATCCATCCATTCACCCATCGTTTTTCTCCCCCCATGTATGTAAGTCTCACTTTGCATTCAACGGCAGTTGCCCCCTTCCTCTGTTATTGTGTATAGAATTATGGGACTGAGATGAGTTTCATTTAAATTTAAGGGCTTTAACGTGTCCTTGTTAAAGCACCAAGAGGTTTAAAACATATTTCAAGTATTACTTGATGTATTCTCAGCTCATTTCTAGGACTGGGGCAACTATATTCCAATTTGACTAAATTCATGATTGAGTGTGTTATGGTGTTTCTGAATGAGACTGGAGGGTGTTTCAAGGGCAGAAGAGGCTATAAATTAAGGACTGTGGAGTGTGTTTTTAAGGATGGTCGTATTTGAGTGATTTTATTTTTCTCGTGAATTTGGAGTGCTTCAATAGGTACTCCAGTGATCATACCATGTGGAGTTACCTTCAAAGAGTTGATAAAGAGCTTTTTCTGCATATTCTGTATGCGTGTGTTCAAGTAATTGTATGGATTTTAGCTTGTGAAATCAATTTTGTCTGAAATTATTCCCTTAAAGTTTGACATGTATGAGGTGCTGAATAATTCTTCGAATATTATTTTTGTTTGACTCTCAAGTGGTGGCATTTATTATGAAGTTACAAAAGCAGAAGACTTCTAACAACTCTGTTTAGATTTAAGCGTTTTCTTCTGTTTTACCTCCAGGGATCAGAATTCAACTTCTGCATCAGTTTTTCTTGTTTGTCTTCAGTCATTTTTTCGCCGTGGTGAGGAATGCTGAGCTCTTTTTCAGATGAAAGATCAGCAACACTAAGGCTTCATTAATCTTCATGTAATTAGATTGTCATCCCCTTCATAATTGGATAAAAGAGTGTCTGATAAGCGTTACAAATTCGGCTTGTAGCAAAAAACACACAGACAAACAATTACCAAACAATGAGCAGTTCTTGCTCAGGAACAACCTCAGTGAGCGTTCAAGAATGGTGCATTGTGGGGACTGCTCTATGTAACATCTGTGATTAGTCCCCATACGCTACAGGATCAGGTCCCGTATATATCCAGAGATTCCAGCCCATCTCAGTGTGTCTGTATCTGTGGTTGTGTACTGTGGTCGTGTCTGTCTGTGAAGGGCATGCTTAGTGTAAACTGTGTGTGTGAGGCAAGTTTTGCCTACATTGTGGGTAATAAATGTCACAAGAATATTAAAGGATAGTAAAACCTCAAACCACATACATTTCTGGGACTAGCCAACAGTAAACTGCTTAATAAAAACATTAAATTATGTCTTAAAGGGATAGTTCACCTAAAACTGAAAATTGTGTCAATTACTCACCCATATGTCATTCAAAACCCGTAATGATTTTATAAGAAGCATTTCTACATTTATTTTGTTTTATTTTATTTTTTATAATTATCCATGGACCCTACCTTGAAAACCCCAATTTTCTCAATACTCATCACTTGAGTCAGTAATTATACAAATGATTTTTATCATATTTTAGTGGCTTTGTTTCTAACTGCACATCCTTAAGGGTTAGTTCACCCAAAATGAAACTGATGTCATTAATGACTCACCCACATGTCGTCCCAAGCCCGTAAGACCTCCGTTCTTCTTCGGAACACAGTTTAAGATAGTTTAGATTTAGTTCGAGAGCTTTCTGTTCCTCGATTGAAAAAAATATGTAGGTATACTGTCCTTAAATAAAGGAAATAAAGACATTATCAAAGTAGTCCATGTTACATCATTGGGCTTAATTGGCCAAAATTAACAAAAACTACAACTTTATTCAGCATTGTATTCTCTTTCGGTTCTGTTGTCAAGGACAGAATGCTCTCGGATTAAATCTAAAATATCTTAAACTGTCTTCTGAAGATGAACGGAGGTCTTACGGGCTCGGGACGACATGAGGGTGAGTCGTTAATGACATCCAGTGTTGGGAAAGTTCACTAGTTCAAAGTTCAGTTCACAAATTTTAAAATGAACTAGTTCACAAGTTCGAAAAACGAACTAGATTACAGTTCTTTTTTTTTCCATTTGTTGCTGCAAACTATTTTTTGTATTATTGACTCAGACAGTACAGTACATGTTCGCCCAAAATATGAACGAGTTCAATGAACGCGTTGATGACATCATTTTCATTTTTGGGTGAACTAACCATTCAATCAATGTAAAATCACTTGTGGTGCACTGCACAGCCTTTAAACTGTGGAATATCATGAATGAATTAATGTAGTTTAATAATTCATCAGTTATATAAACATCTTTAAAAATTTATAGATTGCATATAGTGTCAAATTATTTTAAAATTATATTTAAACAAGTGTAGCCTCCAGTGTAACAGAATTATTTAAACCATTACAAATATATATAGTCAGTTTATAAACTTATTTTATTTTTATTTATTATAATATAGTATCATTCATCTGAATTATTTCATGAATTTTTTCCACATTAGGCATTTGGTTCTTCATTCAGGCTTACACATAATATATTATGAACCGAAGCCTCAAATATTGACATTTCCAGGGAATGTCAAGTTCTCCCGTAGACTCAACAACCAATGTTAAATAAATTGAAAGATTAGCAAACATCACGCCTTATTAGTGTACACTCATCCCAATATTGTGTGTCAGGAAGCATGTGTGTGTGATACATAGTTATATTCTCTCCATTGTTCACCATAGGTGAATATAGAGGAGACGGAAGTTAGTATTTCCTAGCAGTTGCTTGTTAGGTGATGTCTCCGTGTGGCGTTCTTGTCGAGTCTGTGTATGTTGACCCTGTGTTTGTTGCTGTAGGTGGGCTGGCAGTTGAAAAACTTGGTAAGCTCTCTGCGTGGAGACCCTGCCGGTGTGACATTGACCCTGAAAAAGCGTCCCCAGAGCACGCTCACCTCTGCCCCAGCCCTACTAAAGAACATGAGATGGAAGCCCCTGGCCCTGCAGGTAGGATCCAAAATGCCCTGTCCTCAAAGCTTTCATCACTTGGGCTGCACTTTCCCCCTTTATCTGCCACCCGCTCCCTGAGCAGATTAGCTTTAATCGGCTTTTTGTGGAGGATTCCACAAGTTTGGTTCAATACCGGTGACTCTAGACTAAAATAAGGAGAGAAATATTTCCTAGTATTTGGTTATTTTTATAATAAATATACATCTTTCATGTCCATGAAGGTTATTGATATCATTGTGGACAATGCTCTACACTTTTAGTCATTTTTCCCAGCCGCTCCAAAACAGGTCTGCATATGTTTATATGGGTGGGAATATGTTAATTAGCTGATCGTCATGACATCACCATGGTTGCGTTCTGTGAATGGCCTGTTTGTGCAGTGTTATATACATAAATCATGTTTTTTCAGCATTATTTTCATAAATCAGCAGTTGAACAGTTTTATTTATGGGTCTTTACTGGATATTTACAGTAATTGTACAGCCATCATCTATCGCTAGGGTTGGGTTACAGGTATCGTTTGAATTTAACAATTCCAATTTAAATTTCGATTCTGCGTATCGATTTCGATTCTTATCGATTCCTATAAAAAAAACCTTATATTTCACATTTAATCTTTTTGCAAAACATTTAATTGTAGCTGAATTGCATGAACAAAACTCAATAAGCTAAAGAACACTTATGCAAGGCGTGTGGTTTGAAAATAGCCTACCATAGAAAAACTACTAGCCTAACTTATATAGCATTATTAAAGAGAAGTAAACACTCAGTAATTAAAAAAACAACAAATAGAAAATTAGCAGCAATGACAGCAAAAGATACAACTGAACAAAGATTGAAATAATAAATGTTTTAAGATTTTCTGATTCCTGACCTCAAATACTCGATTCCCAACCCTATCGCTCACTTAAAGTTAATCTTTATCATTGAAAGTGCCCCAATTATGCTATCTCCTACAATAGATTTACATGCACCCAAGGTCAAAAAACACTTTCATTTTCTTATAATATACATTTCACCACAGCATCTGCAATGCCTCGATCAAGGATCCAGAATCTCTGAGCCTTCTTTCTCAGAGCCTACTTTACTCTGATTGGCCAGATGGTTCAGTCTGTTGTGATTGTTCTACAGCTTACGCGTGTCGGAAACAAAACACTCATTACCAAATCTGAATTTCAGCTCTATAGGCTTCCTCAGTACTTCTATACAAAGTGATACAAACAGAAATGATGGCATTGGTTTTACTGTATCAATTCGAGGCCAAGTCCTCATCCTTTGGAAGTGCATGTGTAGCGATTTGCTTTCGCAGCACAAAACAACAGCATCATCTTGACATGTCTACAACATGAACCAAACTCTTCCTCTACAGTGTTTGAGGGCAGGTCAAAGCTGATGTTTTTTGTGGGAAGCCAATGAAGACCATAGGCTGGTATCATGCAAATTTGTTACAAACCTACGTAGGTTCATGCAGGAAGAAAACTGGAATTACCGAGGACTTGTTTCAGGCTTTCATGCACTTCTTCCAACTAAAATGTTGTATCACAACCATCAAAATACTTTATTTAGTGTTAATCACAGGACTGCTGGGTATCAGAGTTGCTTTTACGGTTCTTGCATTGCTTTTTAAGTAATTTGCACTAACATCACTTTTAAAAGGCACCTGAAAGTGTTTGTGTCTGTGCCAGGGAGAGCAGATTAGCTTTAATCAGCTTTTGCTGGAGGATTCAAGTTTAGTTCTAGGCTTGTGACTAGACTAAACTTTTAGCCATTTTCCCCAACCACTCCCAAACAGATCTGCACGTTGGCGGCTGTCATCTTACATGCTCATTGCACTGTGATTATTCGCACGTGCCTCTTTGTGCATGTCGCGTGTGTGTGTACATCCAAATGTGCAGTCTGTGTCACAACCCCTGTCCCCAGCCTCTCAGCTCACTGGAGACACTAATCACACGTCTATCGTCTCTGAAATCATTGTGTTCTGTGGAGTTGCCACGAATGTTTCCATAGACTCCCACTCATTATGTCAAAGCATCCTGACCCAGAGATCCCAGTGCACTGTTTACTGCAGACAGCACTGCGCCGCTGCCTCACTGCTCAGGGACCTATTAATCTCTATGCCTTGCCCTTGTGACTGTCTGCAGATATCAGTGTCTGGGTCACGTCCTGGAACAGAGCTCCATTATTATATTTAGTTGTGCCCTGAAGACATTTTACCAGTAGTTTTAGCTCGTAGTAGAAGTGAACTTTTGATCTTTAATCCAATTATCTTGTCTGCCCAGCAGCCAGTTGTTCCCAGGAGTCCAACCAGCAGTTCGGCCACACCCACAAGCACAATCAGCACGCCCTCAAAGCGTGATAGCTCCGCCCTCCAAGATCTGTATATCCCACCCCCTCCATCTGAGCCGTACACACCCAGGTAACTTATTCAGTTTTTTTGTTGTTTTTTTGACACTTTTGCTGCTTTTTTCATGAGGTTAACCTGTATAGGTTGCATACATGAAAAACACCATATTTATCATGACAATTTTCACTCTTTCTCACATCCTAAGAATTAAACAAGCTGTTTTGCTATTTTGATTGGCTCTCTGTATTGGTGAGATTTATTTTGGAAGGCTGTACAAGTATTAGTATGTATATGTGGGTGGGCTGGGCATATGTTAATGAGCTGATGGTTTTGACATCACCACTGTTGCTATTTGTGAATGACCAGTTTTCAGAGTTTTTTTGTTTAAATTCAAGAATTTCAATATTGAGCATTTTCCCAAGTAGCCGTAGTATTAAATATTACTGACAAATGAGCTAATCAATTCTGTGTAATATTTGATCTACACCACCATTGAAAAGTTGGGGTCATGTGACACCGAAGACTGGAGTAATGACTCGCATCACAGGAATAAATTACATTTTAAAATACATTAAAGTAGATATAAATTGAAATTGAAATTTTATATCAAAATATTACTGTTTTTTGTGGCTGAGAGAGCTCAATTGCACCGCAACTGAAGAAAAACACCAGCGATCATCATCGGTTTAACAACACTTGTGCTGCAAATGCTACACAACCAAATTCAGAAACACATTGTAAATACTCACAATGCAACCAAATACAGAAAGCCTCTACAAATACTCACAACGCAAGCAAATGCAGAAACACACTGCAAATACTCACACAGTGCAACCAAAATTTCTATTTTCATGTTTTCTCAGTTGCAGTGAGCATAAGATACTTTTTTCAAAATCATTAAGAAATCTTACTGTGTGCATACAATCTGAATATATTTTGTTATGTTGTGCTTTTAGAGATGAAAAATGCAGTCTTCCAGGCGAGGGTGGGGTACCTGTCGCTAAAGGGTCTGAATCACCAAACTCATTCCTGGATCAAGAGTACAGACGGCGATTTCCTCTAATGGAAGAGGAGGCCGTCCTGTACTGCTACGAGTACGACCCCAGCCACGGACCCACAACGTCCCGCCGAGACAGCACATCCACTTATGGTACACAAACACACACACACAGTAGAACTGCATGATTAATCGCTAAAAGATTGCGTTCTCGATTCAAACACCCACTCAATCTCATTCCTAATTGACAACGATTCACCTGTGTCTATTAAAACTTTGACAAAATCAGATATGCGTTGGCACTGCCGCTGACCCAGATAGAGCAGCTGTCATGGATAAGTATGAAACAACTTCACAAACAGTCCTTTCAACCACATAGTATCATAATTTCTGTTTCAAATTCTGTGTTCATATTATCACAGAAGAAATTGGATAAAAGTTTATAGTTTGGTATAAACACTGATGTCTACAGAAGTGAACAAATAGAATGAATCACCTTTTAAAAGTAACTTGGCGCCAAGTGGCGACAAGTTCCTGTTAAAAAATGTATTTATCATTGAATCATTCATTCAAGAGATTTATTCAAATAAAATGCTGATTCATCCAGTAATGAAACAATAAAGTATTTATGAATGAGTCATTGAATCATTCATTCAAACCAATTTTTTAAACAATACATTCAGATTCATTAAACATTTTAAATAGACCGCAGCAATTAACATTTGTCAAAACCTCTATTAAATGACATGCTATTTTGTTTAGTCTGTTTAATCATGGAATAATCGTGATCTCGGTTTGAAACCAAAAAAAAAAAATGTGATTCTCAAATCAATTTATCCAGAATCGTGCAGCTCTAACACACATGCAGGCACAAAAAGTTTTGTCCATGAGTTCATTTCAGTTGGAGTTTAGTTGGTAAACTAAACAGGGTTATTTACTCTTTTGGGGGATTTGGTAAAATAATTTGTTATTTTCCGCTGGGTTTAACATCAGATGTCTACATCTGAGGGACTGAATATTGACCCAGCGACTAACTCGAGGCACAGACCAAACTTCTATGAACATCTGCTGATTGTAGAACAGCACATAATGAGCAAATAATCATTCTTTACCCCAATTATGATGCATAACTGTAAGAAAACTGTTGATAAAAAAGCGTTTTAGATCTGCAGAAGAAAGAACTGGTTTGGAAAACTTCTGCTAATCTAAATACATTCTGTGCTCTATGTTTTTCCAACACATGATTGTATGTTTTCCGAGGTTCAAAAAAAGTGAGCATGTCTGTGAAATGGTTTCAGATTTTCTGTAATTAAACTCTAGGGAGCTGGGCTTCACTTTGTTGTGTGTGTGTGTGTGTGTGTGTGTAGCATTATATCCAAAAGCAGAGAACTCAGCTCTAGTCGTTAAATGCCAGCATGAGCCTCTGCAGTAGCACAGAACTGCTGACACACTCCATGCCCGCTGCTTCCCTAGAAAACTAGAGGACACATTAACTGTGACAGTTTGTCTTACACAAACACACACTCGCACAGACTTACCTTGGCGTCTGTGGAGAAACCGGATTGTGAACTGTCAGTTTACCTCCATCTTTCTATCCCTTGTCTTTCCACACACACACAGAATGTGATGTGAGCTCATTCAGTTTGTTCTTTCAGGTCGTATGAGGCCCATCTCTATGCCTGTGGAGTATAACTGGGTTCCTGACTATGAGGACCCAGCTAGAATGAAGAGAGAAGGTCGGAGAGGTGAGTTTTTTTTTTGTCAGTTACAGAAAATACTCATGGTTATTCTCTTGTTTTTATTCATCATTCTCCTTTTTACTCTGCAAAGGTATTATGGAAATGTAATCATCAAACTGATTACAAAGAGAGTGGCCCATAGGTGACCTATTTTTGTCTGTTTATAGCTATTTTGCATTTTTGGGTTAAATAAAATATTAAATAATTAAATACATTTCATTCCATAGATAGGTTCTTTATTTTTTCTTATACATTTTTGAAATTATTTTCTACCAGTTAATTTCAAGATGGATCTATGGAGTAATGAAAGGCATACAGTAGTTTTATTACATCGGTCTATGGTCTTGTTTGACACTATTGTTGTATCCGAAAATGATCATGTATATTATATATAATATATTATTATATTAGCATGGTCCTTCTGACAATCAGAAAGTGTCCAAAACCTTTTGTCATAATTAACTTTTTATTTGTTTTTTTTTTAATCGGTCCCGCTGTGTGACAAATCAGTTTTAATAGCACAAATATTCAATTTAACCTCTTAATTAATATGAGACCATAAAAAGCATGTAAAATAAATATTGATCTATTGGAAAATGTTTGATTTAAATTATTTAGATTTTATTCCGGAATCTCTTCCTTGATTTTAACCATCAGGATTTTATTGATTCGTGAAAAGTGGGCTGTGATATTGAAACAATATCTGACGAGCAAAAGCGCTGTTTTATTGTAACAATTCTATAAACAAGAGCTTAACGTTCAGTAATTGACATTTCAGAAACAAATATGGTCAGCTATTTTTGTTTTATTTTATTTATTAGGTTTTTTTTTTTTGCTATGCCTACTTCAGAGCCTTGGTTACATCAGCAGAAAAAGAGGTGGAGAATGTTATTGCATTTTAATGGAAGATTATGAAAAGAAATATAGATATTATTTTTTTAGAACATGCAGTGATGAATCACAAAATAAAACCTGTGACATTAATTGTCTATTTTAATTACAGTTAAAAGTAGAATATCATAAATAATAAAATGTATACATTTAATTAAAATAATATTAATAATAAGTACATATTAATGTATTTATTCTGAATATCTTATTCAGGTTTCAAATGCATCTTTGTTTTCCATCTCATTCTGCCTGGATTTCCCTTTATTGTTTCTCTCAGTTTCTTTGTTCTCATGGCTCTTATTCAGTAGTGATGTTTAGCTGAGCTGTTTTCCATGGATCTAATTCTCCTCGCTGCATGGTGGCTCTGAACCGCGCTGGGCATTTCTGTTTACTTCCTGTGGCCGCACTGCACGCAGTGCCAGGATAACAGTGGCAGTCTCTGAGCACCAACACAGAGCCAGTGTGCGCTAATGCTGAGACGGTCTCAACTGGCTGCTGCTTTAGAAATACAGTCCAGAACTCTTGACAGAAATAGTTGGACTGCAATACCATAGACAGAAAATACCAATTGCTTGTATCAATGAAGCTCTTTTATCAAGTTTAATCATTGTGTTTTTTTAATATTATGAGTTCAGGGATAAGGGATAAGTTTTAGTCAAGTTCATCACTTCCTTACCATCTTCATTGTGGATGCAGAGGCAACATCTTTTGTTGTGACTCACTCTTGTCGTGTCTTACTGCTTTCCCACGCTAACCTGTTTTCTTTCGGTGGTGTCCTCCAGGACTTGCTGTTGCCCAAACCCCTATCTTTTCTCTCGTTTGTAGAACTTGTATGTCTTTATATGTGTGTTTTTGAGCAAAGGAGGTGGATGATCACCTGACTGTGTCTCCTGGCTGCTATTTGATCCTGTTAAGCAGCTCTGTCTATCCGTATTGTGTGGAGATTAGCATCTTGATAGCTCTCTTATTTCCTAGCTTTCTCGACTCATTCATTTCCTTAAAACTCTGGGGAGAAAATCTGCTTGTGTTGAGGTTGCCAGATGGTGTTTAGCTGAGAGTAGGAAAGATGGTAAAAGAAGAGTTACTCGAAGGAGGTGGCAAGAGTGATGTAGGAAGAAGATTTCGATAAAATGCTGGAGTGGAGAGAGGGTCGGAGAGGATAAAGATGTATTAAGGTCACCCACAGCTTGGAAATCTGGGTAATTTGTCAGTGATAGTATTTAACTGTCAGAATGGTGGTTCTACCAAAGCCATCCTCTAATAGCTGGCATTGCATTCAAAATTCTGAAAATTCATGCGATCCGTTTTGATTCTTGATTTTCAAACACAAACAAAGGTAGAGTTGCATAATTTAAAAAAAAAAAAATGTGCCTGGAAAAAAAATGCTATTGCAATTTAAAATGTGGTTTAAAATAATAATAAAATTAAATCCAGGCTTGCTGTGCATATTTGTAGGACTGCACAATTTAACCCAGATTTTTGTTATTACATATCGATATGACTATAAAATAATAAATTGAGTATTTAAGAATATATAATAATAATTTTATTTGATATTACAACTGTAAAGTTACAATAAGATTTATGGCTGTATAAAATGAACATTTAAACTAAAATTAAATAAAACCATCAAGCTTTTATTTTGCTGGAAAACCGTTGGAAGCCCTTTAAATCCTCTCTTTTTTTGACAGGTGTGGTTTTGATAATCGCATTAAGCCATGTCATGATTTTGTTTTTATTTTCGATCAATTGTGCAGCCCTACATAAAGATACTTTGTTTTTGATTGATTTTCCAGAACTTTCCAACTGACATTTTAGATCCATTCACCCCTTGTCCATTTAATGAGCTGTAGTTCGATCCATTTTTACAACTCAAAAAGTCACAGTTAATTCAATTATGATTTATAATAACTCTACTTGGTTGTGATCCCTGTCTGGCTGAATCTATGCAATTTAAAATCTGCCACCTCTTTAACTTTTTCATCAGCATGAGGGAAACCGAGCCGTAAAGAAGAGGGAACTTCTTCTGGAAGCATGCTGTTGCCATGGAAACTCTGACAGGAGCTCTCCTGAGTGTTTCACATCCTATTGGCTGCTGCCGGGCAACGGTGGACTTGGGCGTGGGAGAAGGGAAGCCCAACAATGGCTGTGGTGGTTCCTAAATCAAAGGACGAGCTCAAATCAGGGCTGCTGGGAGCCCGTTGGTTTGGCTCGCTGATTTAGCTATGACCAATCGGCTTGTTATGCTCATTAGGCAAGAATAAGCCTTTAGAGTTTGATTGGATTCGACTGATTTGGGAAGAGTGCACAGGCTTAAGTAGTGCTAATGATAGACCTCTATTGAGGGAATGAATCATTGTGATTGGCCAATTGAGGTTTGGAGTATTTCGAGAGGGGTTTGGGATGTTTGATTGATGGAATACTAATGCAAGCTTATTCAGTGATTTGACACAGCACAACCTGGAAAATGTCCATAGTGTTTGAGAAGGACTGGCTGTACAGATGTAATTTTGATTTACTGCACATGCCAGACAAAATCTCTAATGCCTGATTAACCATTTAAAATGGTGACATTGTTGAATTTTCTCCCCTCTCATAGCAGGTGGTATAGCCTTGTGGTATAACTGGTAATAAAATGATTGCAGTGAAATGATTAAAGGGGGGTGGTCCCCCTCGGTCCATTCACCATGGACTCCCTAAAGCATTGGGCCAGATGTGGTCGCACCAGTTGCACCACCTTAAAGGTGCTGAATGTACGTTTTTGACTGTACTACAGAATAAAACGATAAAACCAGAATAACACCATAATATATTTGCATATATTCAGAAAACATGCTGAGTTCATGTACTCGTTTCTCTGGAAAAACTCTCTACAGCCATTTATTTTACTTTGAAATGTGTGTTTTGGTCTGTGCTATATCGCACGTTGCGTATTTTGCCACCACAAGTTGCCAGTTGGCGGAAAACACAGCATATTGCAGCCATGGAAGCCAACGAACAAACTGGGTCAGTGATCGCAAATTCTACCTGACCCAAAAAGCCTCCGCACCCATCTAAAAATCTCTATGAATGGGAGAATATTAAAACACGTTATCAACTCATTGTAAATTAATAAATCAACTCATCTACTTACTTCCTTTTGCTTGTTCTCAATCTGGCAACCTGCGTCAACAGGATGGGGCGGGAACACAACTCTCTCCAATATTTTTAATTTGGACTGCAGTACCCATTTCAACTTCTATCTGTCAATCTCACAATCTGCACCTTTAAGGATGGCCATGTGCATATGTTGACATGGGGCTTTCATGCTCCCAAAAAAAGAACTGACATTAAAGAAATTGTTCTTTCTCTCTGTGTCTCAGAAAACTCTTTGTTGAGGTATATAAGTGATGAGAAGGCTGCCGATCTGGCAGGCCGGAGCATGAAAAGAGACACAGGGAAACGCGGAAAGAAGAAGAGCGAGAAGAGCGGAAGCCCCACCCACTACGCCCTCCTCCCCACCCTCCAAATGGAAGTGCTCCGGCAGGAATCCATGAACACACCTAACCCAGACTCCACCTCTCTTTACCATGTGAGTAGTATGTTTTCTGTCAAAGTCCTCTGAAGAGAGTCAGTTCATTCTGCGGCCATTCTACAGTTCTGTGCCTATCTGGGTGAATGGGAATGAACAAAATCTCCTGCAAAACTTATGTTGCCGTAACAAAACAAAAAAAACATTTAGGGGATTGGTTCTTTTGATTTAAAGGCTGGGATTATTTGCGGTCATCATAGTTGTAACAATATGTGTATTGTGAAGTTGCTGCATGAGACTTTTATTATGCATAGGAGGCACCGGAATTGTTGTGTGTGCAATTGAGGTAAAAAGAATCGGGAAGTAAAGTTGGTATTTTGAACTTTGTTAATCAAAGAATCCTGAAAAACAACTGTTTTCAGCATTAATAACAATAAGAAATGTTATTTGAGCAGCAAATCAGAATGATCATGTGACACTGAAGACTGGAGGAATGATGCTGAAAATGTACATATTTTTATGATATATTTATTTTACATATCAATTCTTTAAATATATTCTGTATATATATATAATTCTCATTAATGCAATTATCTAATCAACCAATCACATGGCAGTTGCTTCAGTGCATTTTGACATGGTCAGAAACAATGCTCAGGTAGGCCGTGGCATTTAAACAATGCCCAATTGGCACTAAGGGGCCTAAAGTGTGCCAAGAAAACATCCCTCACACTATTACACCACCACCACCAGCAGCCTGCACAGTGGTAACAAGGCATGATGGATCCATGTTCTCACTCTGTTTATGCCAAATTCTGACTCTACCATCTGAATGTCTCAATCGAGACTCATCAGACTAGGCAACATTTTTCCCGTCTTCAACTGTCCAATTTTGGTGAGCTCTTGCAAATTGTAGCCTCTTTTTCCTATTTGTAGTGGAGATGAGTGGTACCCGATGGGGTCTTCTGCTGTTGTAGCCCATCCGCCTCAAGGTTGTGCATGTTGTGGCTTCACAAACGCTTTACTGCATACCTCGGTTGTAACGAGTGGTTATATCAGTCAAAGTTGCTCTTCTATCAGTTTGAATCAGTCGGCCCATTCTCCTCTGACCTCTAGCATCAACAAGGCATTTTCGCCCACAGTATGTTTTTCCCTTTTCACACCATTCTTTGTAAACCCTAAAAATGGTTGCGCGTGTGCTATTACAGGAGTTCATATCGAGTGGTAGTATGTGTGCCTTTAATCCTACATGCCTCAAACAAGTTATTTCTCTTTGTCTAAGAGTATTGTTCAGTCTCTTTTTGAGAGTCATGCAGTCTGGATCGGGCTAAACTCTGAGATTGTGAGTAAAATCGCACAGTGTCTTTGTTCTTTTTATTTTCTGTTGCTCAAACAAAGAATTATTCCTGGCCTGGCTGCTTTCACCGACTCTGTTCTCGATCAAGGTCTCTGTGATCACTGCAGGTAGAGTCTTACATAGTTTTCATTGAAAGCACCAGGTCATGTTGGGTAAACGTTTGTGTTTGTGTGTGTGTGTGTGATGTTAGTCCTCTACCTTTAGTCAGCGTGGAAGTGTGTGCTCAGCACTGTATATGTGTGTGTGTGTCGGTAGGTTTTCTCAGTGAGACTAGTCGTCCTTTGTGCGAAGTTATTAGGAATGTAGGTGAGATATGGGTGTTGTTTATTACGAGGAAATGTGGCACCCGATATTCTCAGAATGCACACACCAACGCAGCCATAACCACACACGGAAAGACCAAGGGAAATCTAATCCAGGGAAAAGTGACTCGTTTTAGTGTGTAGTGTGCATATGGATGATGAGTAGGCAGATGGTGGTTCAGTAGCGGCGGGCGGGGCTAAGTTATGTTGTCATCTGTCACAGGGCATTGAGTGATGTGATTGGCCAAGCTCAATCTGAAACCGTGATAGGCCAATATTCGGCCATGTGCTGTCCTCATATCAATATCTTGTGCTTATGCCCACCAGCTCATGAGAAGTGATTGTGTTTTGGCTTTTTTTCCTCTTCAAAATGCCTAATTATAGGTCCTCATGAAGAAGTGTGAATCCCAGCTGGGATGTTACAGTCCTGCATAAGAGTGACTTTCACAGTGTATCTTACCCGCTGCTTCTGTTTAGAAACACCAAGCAGGGTGATGTATCTGTGTCCATATGTCCTCTGAGCCGATGTGGGTTAAAGAGTGTACAGGCCAGGTTGGGACAACTTGGGTGCTGACCACTCCATCACCATCATTTTGGACAAGACCCAATGTGCTGGTCTCAGCACTCTTACTATTTTTCTTTCTGTAGCTCATGACCTTTTCTAGTGACTCCACTAACTTATAATCTGCATATTACACTGTATGTACAGAGCAGTAAGAAGAGATGAGATGAAATGAGAAGAGATGTGATGAGACAAAATCAGGAGTAGTGAAGAAACAAAATAAAATAAGAAGAGGAAGAGGTGTGATGAGACGAGAAGAGAAAAATTAGATAAGACCAGAAGAGAAGAGACACAATGAGGTGAGATGTGGAGAAGGGGATATGCAAAACTAGAAGAGATGAAATAAGAACAGAAAGTATGCGATACAATGAGAAAAGCGAAGAGGCTTGATGAGACAAGACATGATAAGATAAAATCAGAAGAGAAGGGACATAATGAGAAGTGAAGAGACAAATTATATAAGAGAACAAGATGCAAGAAGAGTTGAGAGGAGACCATATGAGACAAAATCAGAACGGCTAGATAAAACATGGAGTGGGGAACATGAACACTAGCAGACATAAGAGGAGACAAGATGAAACTGAGATGAGAAGTTGAGAGAAAAAACGTGAGAAGAGGTGAGAAGGAGACAAGATGAGGCACGACAAAAAAGCTAAATAAATATGCAAGATTATGTGGGAAGATGCAAGAAAAGAAGAGGAGATAATACAACCAGAAGAGATGGTAATTGTAGAGTGGAAGATATTTAGAAGTGAAGGTTAAGTGAGATGAAAGATGAGTAAGATGCCAGAGGAGAAGATGGTGCAAGGCAGAGCAGAGAGACCAAGTTGTGTGGCGTTGATTTAATAAGGCTGCCTCTGTTGGTATGTGCTGTGTAACTGCATCAGCTTCTATTGTTTACAGTGGTGTTTTATTGCCTGCGTTGCAGTCCGATAAAAAAGCTGCATTTTGTCTGAACGATACCAGCAACTCACTCACTCCCTTCATCCACTGGACACACACACAAAAGTATTTTGCCTGAATTTTGAAAAACGCACTCTGTTACTAACGTAAACTTGGTTCCCTTTCGAGAACGATCACTTTGTATTGCGTAACTAATACGCAGTGGGAAATTGCTTTCCTCGAGAATATTGATTACATTTAAAACGCAGTGCAGCTGCACAGCAATACCAGCCGAGCTACTAGCTTGCCCATTGGCTGTTCGTGAGACACGCAAACCAATCAGGGAGCTTGGTGCCAAGCACGCCAGAGCCCACCAGAATGGGTGTGGCTTATAGCTATAAAACCTGCTTCATTTCGCCATAGCACAGGTTAAATCAACTGAAGCGAAGCACCAGTAATAGTAATAGATTGTAATAGTCGGCGCAACACTCGGTCCCTACTCTCAAGAACCCGAGGTTACGTTAGTTACCGACTTTTCGAGAGTGGTCACATTGTATTGTGTAGCTAATATGCAGTGGGGACGCAATGTAAAACGCCGCACTATTAGCAACTGACTCTGTCTCGACAGTGAAACACAAGCCAAAATAAAATCAACGAACCAGACCAACAAAAATTTAAAAAGATCCTCCAGAGAAGGTACTGTTTACCTACAGGTTTGGTTTAAATATAACAAGAGAGAGTAATGCGTGTGCTTTGAGGCCATCACATGCTGCATATGTTAGCATATGTCAGTTCTTGATATCACAGAGAAAGAGGTTTTGTACCATATGTCATGTGAATTGGGAGCCTGTGCTGCCATGTGGCATTTAGTTGTAAGTCAAGTCTTAGCATGCCATCTAGGGCGATCTGTTACTGAACAATCCTCGAGAGATCAAGTCAATGTCTGTTCTTAAAGAGACCCACAACATTAGAGACTGAGAGAAGGGATGAACAGAACCATTTCAGAAGAAAACGGTAGAGAGATGGATATAGCAGAGGGCAAACAAGTCGAAGAACAACGCCATGTCCACGACAAATTCTGAGATTGCTTGAGTCACATGGGTAGTAGTTGTCCTATAATGCTCTTTCTCTGAAGATCATGATTCCCGAGGCATAAGAAATGATGTTTAGAATATCTTTGGACTTAGTAGCTGATGCACATCTCATGTTCATGTCTTGTGGGATTTGTTCTGGGTGTGTATTTCTGTTCATCATCCAAGTGACTTCATGCATTGCAGAGAGCTTGAGGTTTTTGAGGTCATGAAGCACAAGAAGAGTGAATTCCTGTGTAAGTCCCTGTTAAAACGTTCCTACACAAGGATGGTTTTACGAACGATTGACAGGAATTGTTCTGCTTGTGTTTAAGGCCTGTTACACGATCCTTAGTCACTGTAGGAGTTGCTCTCCACCCCCTGCACAATTTTAGTGATTGCTTGTGATCATTTCAAGCAAGTTTGGATGTCGTTTCAGAGCCATTATCTCAGCAAGGCTTCCTATGTTTCTTCAATGACATTGTAAATGTCTTTGGTAGTTTATTTCTGCAAATCAAGATTGGGCACTGCCTGCTGTAGGCATTCACCCTTCTATGTATTATTATGTTTCTTTGATATGTACTGTATGCTGTGTCATAGTTTGCTTTATCACTTTATTAATGTCTAGGTGTTGAATCCTCTGGGAAGTATGTCTTAATGTGTCTAAGCCTTTCTCACAAATTGCTTCAGTTCACACAGCAATTGCGATTCACACCTTCTAGGAAGAGATTCCCACAGTGCTTTCGGAGGGAGTTGCATTGACTTTGAATTGTGTTATGAGGTTAAATGCTGGGAAAACCACCATCATGTTTTTCATTTGATATTTTTGGGCTTAATTTTATAGAAAAGTGGGGTAAAAGAGTGTGAATGGTGTTGGAACGTGACCCAGTACTCATACTTGGGTCATTGGGAAAACCAATGGGAAAACCAATGAGAAAACCATCTTCAAGAAATGGACACGGTATATTTAGATACTCCTGATTAAATAAAGACATTCTGCAAACTGGTTGCCTGAGTTACTAAACATGTTCCATTAATCAATTTCAGTTATTCCCCTTCGGCAACTGCAGCTTCCCTCCTCTGGCACATATCAATAAATCAATTACCATGATGATAGTGTTTTCTTTAGGTCAGTGATACTGTCTCTAATCTGTTAGCATAGCAACACAAGTTTTCCTCTAAATTTTTGCCCAAGCTCACAGGAAGTTTCTTCACAGAGGAGAATTGCCACAGGGCTCGGATCATAAATATGTGCTCGGTCTGGGTTGGCTGATCCAAGAATTACTGCTCAGTAAACACAGGGGCCACGGATGTTAGAAATCACATTTATTTTCTCTCTTCACGCCTTCCTTCTCACTAGCTGTTGGTCTCTCGCACCTTCATTTACTCGCATGTTTCCTCCGATTTTAATTTGCTGTATGATGGATGGATGCTCAGAGATTATGTTCACACATTTCCTCCATGTGATTCCACTCGGGAGAATCGGATGTGTTGACCGATAATGCGGTCAATACATTTTTTTCTCCTTTCACTTACTCCTAATGTATTTTCAAACATTTCTCCATTTGGATTTAAATATACATATATAAATTCTGCTTTACAGACATTCCAGGGATCCTCTCTGCTATCCAAGACCAAGAAAAAGAGTAAAGGTGATACCTTATTTTTCCTTATTCTTATGTTTGGGAACATTGCCTTAATTGCACACACTGCTTGCATATTTTCACTGCATAAGGGAAAATAAATAGGCCACAAACATAGGAAAGAGTAAAGAAAGTTAATTAACTTCATAATTATAAGCCTTCTGCCATAATTGTTTTTGTATCACAGTAATTTTGCTATGAGTAAGAGATGTTCCTAGCCATAGCACATACTGTAGAGGAGGTGGTTGATTGCTGCTAAGCAATGTTATATTAAAGGAACCGTTCACCCAGAAATGAAACTTTCTTTCTTCTGTAAAACACAAAATGAGATGCTTACACTGCCTGTTTTCTGTACAATTAAATCATATTCAGTCTTGACATGGCAAGTTTAAAAATGTGCATAATCAAAACACTGAATGAGATTGAGAGCCATGGCGGGTGGGGAAGATTTTAACAATTTTAAATAACAAAAGTTATCATACGGCTTCAGAAGTATAGTGGACAAGCCAAAATGATTAAATTTATGATGTTTTTTTCATTTTGTGGTGTTCACTGGTCACCATTCACTTTCATTGGTTAGTAAAGAGCAACCTGCACTTGTCTTTTTGTGGTCTACAAAAGAGAGAAAGTCATAATAGTTTGTAATAACATGTATAACATAATAACATGACAATAAAGAAATTATGCCAGAATTTTAGTTTTTGGATGGGCTATACCTTTAATGTTGAAATTAATTGATGATGCCGTTATACAACAGCCTCATCCAATCAGACTTTAAGTCTGAACTATCCATTTTATAACATTTATTAACACATACTGTATTCTATTGCATCCAGCAGCTCCGCTGTCCTCCATCAGCAAGAGACGAATCTCCTGTAAGGACCTGGGCCGTGGAGATTGTGAGGGCTGGCTGTGGAAGAAGAAGGATGCTAAGAGCTATTTCTCACAGAAATGGAAGAAGTACTGGTTTGTTTTGAAGGGCGCCTGCTTGTACTGGTACATGAACGAGGAGGTGGGCCAATACAGTTATCTTTGTTGTTTCTCGTATCCACCAGCGCAGCAGAAACTGTATCGATCTAGAGATGAGACTTTAATTGGTGTGGCTTTACCCTCTTGTGTGGAATAAGATTAATGCTCATCTACCCTAACAAAACAGTCTTCTACACATGGCGCTTCTGTAATGAAGATAAGGAACTTCTCTGAACAAACACTCACTTTTTGATTAATTACTCCTTGCGCCTTCGCTTTTTATCACAGCTCGGGTACTGGGATACGGCTGCCGTTCTGGGGGTTTCGGGGAGGGTTCCTCTCGGCCTGGTTTTGGTCCACTGAGAATGCTACAACATAGTCCGGCTTTGCTATAATTGATGATCTTCTACTGTATGGGTTTTGTAAACACAGACAGGCTTACAGAGAGCCGCAACAATTTATGCTTTTCATTTATTTATGCAGAGCTCCTGTCAGCAGTGCTGCTGCAGTTTAATGCTGGAAAAAAAGTAATGGAATGAACCAAAAAAGAGAGAAAAGAAAAGAGAGAATTAGGAGATGTAACTCCTAATGAGGACCTAATGACATTACAGAAGAGTGTAAGTGGGGTGAAGCGTCCGCACAATCCTCTCTCTCTCTCTCTCTTTTCTCCACCTTTTAGGATGAGAAGGCTGAAGGGTTTGTCAGCCTCCCCGAGTTCAAGATCGACAGAGCCAGTGAATGTCGCAAAAAATAGTGAGTACCTTTACGAACTTTTGAGCAATGTGATGATGCTTGACAAGTTCTTATTGAATCTTTGCTCCCTACACAGTGCGTTTAAAGCATGCCATCCCAAAATCAAGAGCTTCTACTTTGCAGCGGACGGAGTGGATGATATGAACAGATGGTTGAGTCGTCTCAACATGGCGGCAGCTGGCTATGCAGAAAGAGAGCGAATCCGTCAGGAACAGGGTGAGAATACTCGTTGTTGGAAGGTTATGGGTTATGAAGGTTCGATTCCCAAGAACAATAATCCTTGAATGCTAAGTCGCTTTCAATGTAAAAGAGAATGGTGGGAGGGGACAACCAAAATTCAGAGAGGGCCTAATCAGAGCTGCATTTCCCAAAAGCATTGCAAGCCTGAGGAGATCATAGAGAGACCATTGGTGACTATGGTTTCTATGATCTATTTGGACGTAAAATGCTTTTGGGTAATGCAGCCAAATGATGTGGGAAATTTGCATACTTTTACTGCACTCTAAAGAAAGGGTTGGGAAAATCTGACACCTCGAGATCCACTTTACTGCAGAGTTTAGGTCCATTCAGGTCATAATTACCCCATTTATGTGATTTCGACTTGTAAAAAGCGTTCATGTCCTCGTAGGGCTCGTAATTACAGCTTATAAGATGGGAATTGTCTGAGAGCTCTTACTTGTACCATGTGACTGCTGTACCACCTGACTGCTGCAGTTTAATTTAGACATTGATTGTGGTGGCATAGAAACGCATAATAACGCACTTGAAAAAGCTAGGGTTATTAGAGAGCTACAGGCAGATGAGTTTGATCCAAGATGGAGCTAAACACTGAAGGGAAGTTGATCTAGAGGGCCAGAGTTGCCCAGCCCTGCTCTAAAGGCTTTCCTGATGATGCTGAAGTTTTTACTTTTTTGTAGAAGAAGGACAGGTTGTCAGTATAGGTAGCACAACTGTGTCCTAAATGTGTTTTGAAACCATAGACCCCCCCTTGTTGCATACTGTTTGCATCATGTAATCATTAACATTATCTTAAAGTCGAATTGAAACTGTAGTATTGACAGATATTTTCTTCCATATTGTGACGCACATACGTAGTAACAGATTATCAAGAAAGAAAATAAAATGTTGGATGGAGATTTGGTGGTCTGCATCGTCCATTAATTGGATTTGAGATGTAGGGATTGCACTCAAAAATGAAGGCAAGCCTCTGGAGGGACTGGGTTTAAGCTGTCAAAATGATTGGAGAAAACTTGCATAATTTTTGGCGTTGTCACTGGAAGATTGAGTTATGACATTTTGAATAAAAATGTACAAGAAAAATGTTTGACTTTAAAAGGTTTCCTAAATACACCTCACAGGAGTAAACAAACAGACAGAAAGAGAAAGCAAGTGAGGTTTTTTTTTTAGGTTAATTGTAGTAATCCACAACAAGTCGACATGCAAAACCAAAGGGGGTCAAAGTTTGGCTTGTTAGTTGGGTTACAACCTGCTGGTAAATACTGTCCTTAAAAACATCTCTCTCCTTTGTTCATTCAAAATTAGCCACTAATATTTCATTTAGTTTTTTTTTTCTTCAGACAGCTCTTAAAAGCTTAAAATGGCCCAGTATTTCCTCTCTCTTGAACCCCAGGGATAGGTTCTAGTAAAGGCTTTGGAACTGTTAAGTAAGATGTTTTACTTAAGGTCCTGCCCGTGCAATCTTTTTGTGCCCCACATGATCTCTGAGGCTTTAATTTAATTATTGTTTACTTTATGGAAATGTTTTGCAACACGCTAATGACTGCCTGCATGCCCCTCTCTCTCTCTCTTCAAGCAGACTACTGGAGTGAAAGTGAACACGAAGACAATGAGACGCCCTCGACGCCCAAGCAAGACAGCCCACCACCCCCTTATGACACGTACCCACGGCCACCCTCAGTGAGTCAGCATCCAGCATGCACACAGATATACCAGCTCTCCCTCTTTGTGTAATCCCACACAATAGCACAGACTCATAATGCTTGACATTTGGCATTGGTAAAAGAGCTGTTTTGTAGTGCCGTCCCCCAGACCTGGCCTTGCCACGTCACTGAGTGACTGTGGGCGAGTCAGACCACCACAACTCTAAGCCGACTGTTGAGATGTGTGGAGATTGAGTCTTATCTGTCTGTTTCTCTACTTATCTCTCAGTCTTTGTGAGTCACTGTAACATTTACTCTGTGCTTTTGATAGACAGTATGAGATCTCACAAGATCTGTATATATATCAAGTGCCATTACAATTTTTCACTGTTTTGTAAATTGAATAGATTATAGTATATGGTGTCTATGTGTTCCTGAACGTATGCGGTTAAATTTGTGTGCACAGTCACCGTTTTCTGTGTATTTTCAGTGCTGTACTCCAGGGCAGGTCAACTAGAGGCCGCACACTTCAGCAAAGCCTTTTTTTAAGAGCAAACAAAGAAACTTGAATTAAACGTTTTTCTTTTTCCTTCCGCAAGGCCCCCTCCAGTCCTTCTACACACATACACACACACATTGTTCCGAGAGATAAACGAATTAGGGGACTTTGACATTGTTAACCGAGAGGCCTCCACAGTGTTGTCTGGTTGTTTCTCACCACATTACAAAACAGAATCTACTATACTATATCTATCTGTCTGTCTGAATATAGTCTGTCTGTCTTTAAACCTGATCTTTTGCCAATTGGATGAAAGCAAAAAGATAAGTTGGCCCATATTTAGAGCCTAATTTCACACTAACACTGCATTAGTTTCTCCCTCCACATCTCTGTCTCCTAGTCCTCCGTTTTTCTATATTCGGTACGTTTCACAGAAACCCGATATCTCTCTGTTCATTATTCATCAGCCTATCTTAGACGAGAGTGGCTATTCAGGTGCCTGGTCTATATTTTGAGTTTCTTCATTTGCAAACCTAAAGGTGAGACGTACAGAATGAGCAAAAGTGTCATGCTCGTTCATGATTTGTAAGCCTTGTGAATTTTAAAGGAATGAATGCTTTATTCCTTTGAAAATATAGTTTCATGATGAGCATCAAATTAAGTTGTAGTTATAAATGAGTGTGATATTGTTTAAAAGCTTCCTACAAAAATGTTGTTAAAATACTTGAGTTTAACCGAATGTTCACCTTATTCTTTTGTGTCCTTTTTACTTTTTCTCTGACTCAGAACCCGGTGAGCGTTGCCAGTCCTTACCTAGAACCAAAGCATGGGCGTCTCTCATCCACAGAAACTTCACACTCTCGCTCCTCTCATGAGGAGTACCGCTCCGAACCTCAAGGGGGCAGCAGCAGCGGTGGAGGTTCCCCTGCACGGAAGTCCGCCAGCCAGCGCCGTTCATGGCAGGACCTGATTGAAACCCCTCTGACCAGCTCGGGCCTCCACTACCTGCAGACCCTGCCCCTAGAAGACGCTGTGTTCTGTGAGCCGGGGGCAGGTCTTTCTCCAGAATATCGCCGCCAATCCACTCTACCTGCCCAACGCACACTGATGCAGGAACATTATGGTCCCTTCCCAATGCTCGAAGGGGAGAGGCTCAGAGACCCTGCTAACACAGTCGGGAAACCCCGCAGCTTTACCTTGCCACGGGATAGCGGCCTGCATGCCCTCCTCACACCCTCTGCCACCATGGCGGATCAGCGGGACCCCAGCCGCAGGGAGCTCAGCCGTTCTAACTGCATCAATAATGGTGGGTCAACAACATATTTCTATTAAAATACTGTATGAATACACCCAAGTAATATATATACCTAAATTAAAATAATTTAAAATCTTAAATTTACAGTGCTAAGTTAAATAAATTAAATGATAATAATAATAATACATATACAATTATATATATATATATATATATATATATATATATATATACTGTATATATATATATATAATTGTATATGTATTATTATACATTATATATATATATATTATATATATTTATATATTTATATTTTTATATACATTATATATATTTTTTATTTATTATAATTAATGTATTTGTTATTATTTTATTAATTGATTTCAATTGGGACTGTCAATTTAAGAATTCAAATGACTAACATTCAAAATGTACACATTTGTCTCTTGATCAAGCTTATGCAAAGGTAGTTCTGAGTATTCCCTTTGTTATAATTTTGCAATGTGAGAAGCTGTGCTTAAAAGAAAATAAACCAGGTCGGCTCAAATCAACCCACTAAAACCTCTTTACCACAATTATATTCGATTTTAATAGCCCCTCTGATTATGAGAACAGCAGAGTTATTTTAGTTCATGTGTGAATTTGAGTGCTTCAATGTTAAATTGTTAAGAGCAGTGCACTCAGAGAGGGACATGCGCATGGATTTGTGGCTCTTTTTACATCTGTATCTCTTCCTGTGTTTTTCGTAGCTTCTGCATCATCCTCTCTTTCTCTGTTTGAGTGTTTGTTGGTGCTGTATGAAGCATAAACGGTGCCCAAGTAGCAGGATTTTTTAGCTGTGCTGTGAGATTCCCCACTGAGATCTGTCCACTCGTTTCTTACATACACATAGCCTATTCTGGCATCTTCTTCTAGAAATAGATGCTTGCTCTTTCCCATGAAACTCAGTTTAAACCTGCTGTATTGGTGTGGTTCTGATACAAGCTCCTGGCCGATTTGTCTTTACTTTACTTATTTTGGAACTGATTTACAACAACAGTTAATCTTAGACATTTCTGTAAGCCTGTCCTCTTGAGGTTATATATGATTATATATGATAATATCAAAAACAGACACCATGATACTCAAAAAATAAAAATTGTATTTGAAAAATTTAATTGACAACATTTTAATAGTTCCCTTAAGGGACAGTAATACATTTAGCAGAACCTTATCTTCTTAACTATAAGTTTTTTCCAACAGCTATTATTTGTACAGAGACTAAAGTATAACTTATTAATGTATTCATATTAATTTTACATTTAATATTAATTAAAAAATGTAATTAATATTTATTGTTTTCTTTAACATAATATTTCTCCAAAAATTAGTTTCAGATTAAACCAAGGGTTTCTCAAACTGGGATTCATGAGGGAACTGGAGGGGGTTTGTGAGTTGAAGAAAAGCTAATAATTGATTAAATCAATGAAGAAAAAATTTGTGAAATTGGAAACGAGGTCCCACTTTATATTAGGTGTCTTTAACTTCTAACATTTATAAATTAATGATTTGAAACAGTGCTCTTATTGTGTACATATATGTTTCAACATTGTACTTATATTATTATAATTACCTCAATGTAATTACATCTATAATTACACTGTTGACCCTTTCCTTTACCTTTCAACCCACCCTTAAACCTACTCACACCACCAAACCTGTGCCTAACCTTACCCATATTCCAATAGTAGCAAAACTGTTTTACAATACAACACAAACGCAATGAGTGCATTGTACCTTTTTCAATTTGTACATGATATGGAAGCTTGTTTCCGTGACTGAATAAAAATAAAAAAGGTAATTGACTTTTGTTTTTGTTTCTCAGAATTTCATGATTAAACTCACCATTACAATTTATAAAGTCTGACTTGCGAGATATAAATTCGCAATTTCGTGTTATAAACTCTGCGAAAAGAATCGTGGGATATTAACTCATCAATATAGTCACCTTATAAAGACACTTTAAGTTCTGACAAAAAATGTTAATAAAACACTGACATTAAAGTAAAACACTACAAACAATATGCAAAATAAATATTTTATTTGTTTATCTGCTTGTAATTTGACCATTAACTGTCATCAGAGAACTGTAAACACGCAAATACGTTCAATTATTTAACTTAAAATATTAGGGGGTACTTCAAGTAAATAATTTACTTCAAAAAGTTTTGGCTGACAAAAGTTTGGGGACCCTATGTTGAATGCTAATGAACTATATTACTATATTACTTCAGATTCTTATTAATAAATGTAACTACTTTTTAAACATGGCCACCTCTTTTACTTTTTTAATGCCTGATATGCTCTATCTCATGGAATTACGCTTAAACCGTAACAATAAATTCTGAACGGGCTATTAATTCTGTCCCATTTTGGTCTGGTGTGCAGATAGACACATTTCTCTCCACAAACCTCCTAGGAAGCCTCTCACTTGCTGCTGCTGGATTACCACTCTGTTTATCTCCCCGGGTTACTTTTCATCTTCCCCTCGTCTCTCAGTCTATCGCCTCATGGCTCTTTGCCATCTCACCATCTATATTCCCCATCTCACTGGCCATCTCCACTCCCTCACTTCCCATCTGCCCCATTTCGCAGTACCCTGTCTAACTTTCTCTTCTAATGTTCCCCTTTTTCGTCATCTCAGACGGATCTCCTGCAGCAGTCTATATATAATCCCAGTGCTTTTTTAATGAGTATCCCTCTTATCTGTGTCTTTTATATCGCTTTCTCTCTATCTCTCTCTGGAGGAGTTGGGGGCATCAGTTAGTCATCCACGGAGCCCATGCGTGCTGTACTACATACTGAAGAGAAAAGAGAGGCATGGCCTATTGATCGTGACTCTATATCACATGTTCCCCAGCAACTGGAAAGTTTTTCTGCGCTACTAGAGTTCTGTGCCATTTAACAAGTTACAAAAGGATCACAAAAAACTTTATTGATCTACCCAGGTTGAGTCGTTGTTATTGTAATTCATCATCACATAGCTAACCAAGCGGTCGTTAAAATGCTTTTTCTTTCCAATTATTGCAGGCATTTAACAAAAGCAGGGCTTGTCAGCAATAACTTGCACACAAAATGATAAACAACCAAGAAAAATAGTTCGAAATATAATAAAGAGGTTCAAAATGTGTGGCCTGACAGATAGAAGAGTCCATATCGGTTAGGGTTGTTATTATGTAAATAAAAGCTAAAATTCGTACATACCAAACAATAAAACATAATATTCTTCGCATAGTCATTGGGGTATGAAAATGCTTAAATTGATAATCATTTAGATTTTTCGAGTTATTCAAACTACATTCCCTCGCTGAACGCTACATGCATACAGTATATACCCTGCAAATGCTGGGAGGAGTTGTGTGGGACTGCTGCCCTCTTGTGGTTGTTCAGAACAGTGGGTATATACTCGCCCACATACTGTACACTGGGTTCGGGAAGGCTGATCATAAGAAACATGTGATATCTGCCAATAACAACCCAGCACTAGATACTGTTCATGGCCCACATGCTTTACCTACACAAACACTCCAACAACAGGACATGAGTGATTCAACTTATTTCCGGACTAGCACAAGAGTAACGCATGAGCACACCATCTTGACCATGGTTGATAGCTTGAACCAGCTAATCATGTTGAATAGCTAACTCTTTACTGGTGGAGCCACCCCTATTTAACCCTGGCTTTCTGTGGCGCCCCCCACAGGCGGGGAGCCGGAGTGCCATCGGCAGGCGGATTCGCTTGGTGATTTGTACCGGGCACTGGAGCGTGCCAGTCTGTCGCCCATTGGTGAGCACCGCCTTTCCACCCGTCTGGAGTACAAACACCTTTTCATTCGGCGTTGCAACGATCCACAGCTAAATGACAAACTGCATCATCTCCGCATCCTGCAGAGCACGCTAAAGGTATCTGACCTCTGCTGCCGCATGGGTCTCACTGAAGCCATGTGTGCCTGTTTGTTTCATCTGTCCCGTCTGTCCGTCCGTCCCTCTCCATCTGTCTGATGTCTGTGGGGTTCTGGGGACAGCAGGATTTTAATATTATTATTATTTTTTTTTACATTTTTATACAGTTTATTAAGCCTAACTGCTATCCCAGAATCCCATCCATGTTAGACGGAGTTCTCTGTCTGGTGTGGGAGGAGTGTATGGCCAAACTCTGCTCTAAACCCTGCTTTTCTGTGTGGGTTAATCTGGTTTTGGCTCTTCATGGTGCAATTGGGTCTTCTATGGTTGGGTCAGTCGACCCATGCCTCTGCTGTGACCCATCTCCCCCACCCCCCAGCTCCCGTGCTGTGCTTATTATGTTGGGGCAGAGACTTGCGTTGCATTGTGGGTGTAATAAACAGCTGTTCAATAGCACCATATGAGTTTAAAAAAAAAAAAGATTTACGATTGATCATTATTGATGAGCTAATGACAATTTTTGCCCAGTCTAAACCTGCTAATGGCCCTCTTAAACCAGTTAATGACCATCTTAAATCAGCTTATGAGCACGTCGACCAGCTTAGGCCATCTTAGACCACCTAATGACCATCTTAGACCAGCTAGTGACCATCTTAAACCAGCTAATGACTATCTTAGACCAGTTAATGAGCACGTAAGACCAGCTAATCGCCATTTTGACCAGCTCATAGCCAAACCCTGCTCTGAACCCTGCTTCTCTATGTGGGTTAATCTGGTTTGGTGCCATTAGGTCTGCCTGTGGTTGGGTCTATGCCCTTGCTCTGTGTCTGTGGCTCTGCGTTTGCACCCCCCCAACCCTCACCACCGATCCCCTTGCTGTCCTCATTATGTTGGTGCTGAGCCTTGCGTTGCATTGTGGGTTTTATAAGCATCCCTTATCACTCAGACTTGAATGAAAGAAGGTTAATTGGGGGCACAAAGCCCCACAGTGCCAGAGGACTCCAGTCAAGTCTGAGCATGCTATGTGTGTTTGCGTGTGTGTGCCGCTCTGCTCATCTAGGCTGAGTCCACATCGCTTCACGTCTACGCTAACCGCCTGTGGCGTGCTTTATGACATCCTAACCACTGTATGAAGGAGACTGTATCTGTAATGCCCACCCTCCACTGCTCTCTCTCTTCACTCCCATAGGACAGGGAGGGCGAGGTAGCACTGATTGACAAGCTGCTGGCCAATCCTAAACTCACATCCTCAGAGTTCCAGGAATGGAAGAAAGTTTACATGGAGCTGTATTCAGGGGAGCCCCAGCGGGACCGTCAGCCCAGCCCTGCCTCTGAGCCCAGCCCTGCCACCACGCCTGAACCCGCCCCCCGCACGCCCTCCCTCTCGCACACGCACTCCTACATCGAGACTCACGTCTGATGCACACTTCAGACTCAAGAATAACACCACACTGTTTGAAGTAGTTGTCGCTCACTTGCACGGACTTTCAAGATAAAGTTTGGGGTGAATTGGTGTTTATGGATCTGATATTTTAATGATGTGGCTGTGAGGGATATATGATGATGCACTGATGCATGATTTGAAAATGCAGTTAAATTGTTTCCTAATTATTATACAATTACCAAGAGGCCCAGATTATATGCACAATAAATTTGTCATGATCCTGGCTCGTTCTCTGTCTCCCCCTGCTGGTTATTCGTTCACTCACTCACTTGCCGCTTTCACTTTCATTACTGACAGCTGTTATCACTTTTCATTAGGCTCATCTCTCTTCACCTGTCTCTCGTTCCCCCCCCTCATTATCTTGGCTTTTTCTTACCTTCTCTTCCTTGTCTTGTTGTCAGTTTGTTTGTAAGTTTTGATGCATGCAGATGTCTAAGTCCAGTCCAGTCTAGAAGCATATCTCTGATGACTTCGAGTGTAATTCTGCTCCAGCTCTCTGCTCATCTTTGCCTGAACCACAGAGGGAGTTTTCTGTTCAAGTTCGACTGCCTGTTCTACAGGAGCCTTATGTTGCTGATTTATATTATTCCTCTGTTACAAGTTACCTGTGGTCATCCTACCATAACTATTAAAGGAGCTGTGATTGTCACCCTCGCTTCTGAGTCCTCTCTAAATCCATCACAGAACAAACTGACCAAGAATGGACTCAGCGAATGGCAACGCGTTCCAGTCCGCTGTCAAACATCAGGGTGTTCTCCTGGGCAAGCATGAGGAGGACATCTCCGCAGCCAGACACGCGGTCGAGACTTTGGCCGCCCAGATGTCGGATCTTTCCTGTCAGGTCCACAACTTGCGTCTCCAGCCTCCCTCCTCGCTGGGGTCTCATGACTCTCCGGAGCCCCGGATAAATAATCCGCCCATGTACCTGGGTGAGGCCACACAGTGTCGGTCGTTTCTGACCCAATGTGAGGTAATATTCTCCCTGCAACCATTGACGTACGCGAAGGAACGCACTAAGGTGGCGTACGTTATCTCCCTTCTCGCCGGCCGGGCACGGGAATGGGCAGCGGCTAACTGGGAGGCGGAGAGGGATTGCGTCTTCAGCTTCGCACTGTTTAAGGACGAGATGATCCGGGTTTTCGACCGTTCTGCTCACGGAGAGGAGGCTTCGCGGTTGCTGTCTTCTCTCCGGCAGGGGAGGCGCTCGGTTTCTGATTTCTCCATAGAATTTCAGACTCTAGCTACCACCTGTGGCTGGAACCAGCCCGCGTTGGTCGCTCGTTTTCTGGAGGGTCTCAACTCCGAGCTGAGAGAGGAGATCCTTATCCGAGAGGTCCCCGCTCGGCTCGACGAGCTCATTCAACTGGCGATTCGAGTGGAGAAGAGATTCGACTTACGACGCCGAGCTCGCCGCATGGAGTCTGTCCTGGGGGCCACGCCTACTGCTGGTTCCGTTATACCCTCTCCGAGTCCGGATCCCGAGCCCATGCAGCTTGGAGGTCTGCGAATCTCCCCTAAGGAACGGGAGAGAAGACTGGTTAATCGACTTGGTATGTACTGTGCCGCTCCCGACCACTTTGCTTTGTCGTGCCCAGTAAAAGCCAGCGCTCGTCAGTAGGCGGAGGGTTACTGGCGAGCGCAATCTCTAGAGAGATCCCTTCAGACTCTTGCACTACTCTACCTGTGCATCTTCAGTGGTCCAGTTCATCTGTCTCCTGCTCTGCCATGATCGACTCTGGGGCCGAGGGAAATTTCGTGGATGAGGAGTGGGCCCGGCAGCAGGGTATTCCCCTCACCTATTTAAAGCATTCAACCCCCCTTTTCGCCCTAGACGGTAGTTCCCTACCTAGGGTTCTAAGTGAGACCGTTCCACTGACTCTTACCGTTTCTGGTAATCATCGAGAGACTATTTCTTTTCTTGTTTTTCGTTCGCCCTTTACTCCAGTAGTATTAGGCCATCCCTGGCTTAAACGTCATAATCCCCATATCGATTGGTCCCTTAGCTCTATCTTGTCTTGGAAGTTATCGTGTCATGTTGATTGTCTTGTGTCTGCTGTTCCTCCTGTGTCTTCTGTTTCTGTGTTTCAGGAAGAGGCAGGGGATTTGTCTGGAGTACCGGAGGAGTATCACGATTTGCGGGAGGTATTCAGTCGTTCCCGGGCCACTTCTCTCCCTCCTCACCGCCCCTACGATTGTGGTATTGAGCTTCTCCCGGGTACCACGCCCCCTCGGGGAAGACTTTATTCCCTCTCGGCTCCTGAGCGGGAGGCGTTAGAGAATTATTTGTCGGACTCTCTCAAGGCTGGCACAGTTGTCCCGTCCTCGTCTCCGGCCGGTGCGGGTTTTTTCTTCGTCAAGAAAAAAGACGGCTCTTTGCGTCCCTGCATAGATTATCGGGGGCTGAATGACATCACGGTTAAGAACCGCTATCCCTTACCACTGATGTCTTCAGCTTTCGAGATCTTGCAGGGAGCAAAGATTTTTTCTAAGCTTGATCTTCGCAATGCTTACCATCTCGTACGAATTAAAGAGGGGGACGAGTGGAAGACCGCTTTTAATACACCCCTCGGGCACTTTGAATACCGGGTCCTTCCGTTCGGTTTGGTCAACGCCCCCGCCGTCTTTCAAGCCCTTGTCAACGATGTCCTTCGGGATATGCTAAACGTGTTCGTGTTTGTGTATCTCGATGACATATTGATTTTCTCACCCTCCCTCCAAGTCCATGTGCAGCATGTACGCCGCGTACTTCAGCGCTTACTCGAGAATCGCCTCTTTGTAAAGGCTGAGAAATGCTCTTTTCACGTGCCTTCCGTTACATTCTTAGGTTCGGTCATCTCGGCTGAGGGAATCAGTATGGATTCGTCTAAGGTCCAGGCGGTAGTTGACTGGCCCGTTCCTGATTCTCGTGTCGCGTTACAGCGCTTTCTTGGATTTGCTAATTTTTATCGCCGCTTTATACGCAATTTCAGTCAAGTAGCCGCGCCGCTCACCGCCCTGACCTCAGTTAAGTCCTGTTTTAGGTGGTCAGAATCCGCTCAAGAGGCTTTTGACCGTCTAAAGGTTCTCTTTACCACCGCACCCATTCTGATCATGCCGGATATCACTAGACAGTTTATTGTCGAGGTCGACGCGTCGGAGGTAGGGGTAGGCGCCGTTCTTTCTCAGCGGTCAGCCTCCGATAACAAGGTACATCCTTGCGCTTTTTTTTCGCACCGTCTGTCTTCCGCGGAACGTAATTACGATGTCGGCAATCGGGAACTGCTCGCCATTCGTCTGGCTTTAGGCGAATGGCGCCAGTGGTTGGAGGGTTCCTCCGTTCCTTTTGTCGTCTGGACCGACCATCGAAATTTAGAATACATCCGTTCCGCAAAGAGACTGAACGCACGCCAGGCTCGTTGGTCGCTGTTTTTCACGCGCTTCGACTTCTCCATCTCTTATCGGCCCGGGTCCAAGAATGTTAAACCGGACGCGCTGTCTCGCCTCTTTGGGTCCTCCTCCTCTTCTTCCACCCGGGAGGAGATTATTCCCCCTGGTCGTGTGGTGGGAGCGGCGATTTGGGGAATCGAGAGACAGGTGAAGCGTGCTCTTTCCCATGCCGTCACTCCGCGAGATTGTCCTAGGGGCTCTTTATTCGTTCCGGTGCCCACTCGCCTAGCCGTCCTTCAGTGGGGACATTCTTCCAAATTGTCAGCCCACCCCGGCGTTCGGGGCACTATCGCGCTTATTCGCCAACGCTTTTGGTGGCCCACCTTAGTACATGACGCGCGCCGTTTTATCGCTTCTTGTTCTGTCTGTGCCCAGACCAAGGCTGGTAATTCTCCGCCCGCTGGTCTGTTACGCCCGCTACCAGTTCCTACTCGTCCGTGGTCTCATATAGCGCTCGACTTTATCACGGGTCTCCCTGCTTCGGCCGGTAATACCGTCATTCTTACTGTGGTCGACCGTTTTTCGAAGTCCGCGCACTTCATTCCTCTCGCCAAGCTTCCCTCTGCCAAGGAGACCGCCCAGATAATGGTTAATCATGTTTTCAGATTGCACGGTTTGCCCACCGACGTCGTTTCTGATAGGGGCCCGCAATTCTCATCACAATTCTGGAAAGAATTTTGTCGCCTTATTGGTGCCACTGTCAGCCTCTCTTCGGGGTTTCATCCCCAGACTAACGGTCAGGCCGAACGTGCCAATCAGATTGTGGCCCGCATTCTCCGCAGTCTGGCGTTCCGTAATCCTGCGTCTTGGGCTGAGCAGCTTCCCTGGGCAGAATATTCCCACAATTCTCTCCCATCTTCTGCCACGGGGCTCTCACCCTTTCATTGTTGTCTCGGCTACCAACCTCCGCTTTTTCCCTCGCAAGAGACAGAGTCTAACTGTCCCTCCGTTCAGACGTTCATCAGTCGCTGCAAGCGAACTTGGAGGAGAGTGAGATCGTCCCTTTGTCGTGCTAGGAGACGTATGAGCATCTCGGCTAATAAGTATCGCATTAAGAGTCCCCGCTATTGTGTTGGCCAGAGAGTGTGGCTCTCCACTTCCAATTTACCTCTTCAGTCCGACTCTCGCAAGTTGGCTCCCCGTTTTATCGGGCCATTCCGTATAGTCAAGATTATTAATCCTGTCGCCGTCAAGCTTCATTTACCTCCCAACCTTCGTCGCATCCACCCGGTTTTCCACGTCTCCTGCGTTAAGCCCGTCAATCGCTCGACTTCTCGTACCGCGTTCTCGGCAGTCCGTGTGGAGGATTCTCCTGTCTATACTGTCCGTAAGATCTTGGATATGCGTCGTCGGGGTCGAGGACATCAGTACCTGGTCGATTGGGAGGGGTACGGGCCTGAGGAGAGAAGCTGGGTTTCCCCCCGGGACATCCTGGACCCCTCGCTCATTGATGATTTCCTCCGGTCTCGCCAGGGTTCCTCCTAGGGAGCGCCAGGTGGCGCTCTTTGAGGAGGGGGTACTGTCATGATCCTGGCTCGTTCTCTGTCTCCTGGCTCGTTCTCTGTCTCCCCCTGCTGGTTATTCGTTCACTCACTCACTTGCCGCTTTCACTTTCATTACTGACAGCTGTTATCACTTTTCATTAGGCTCATCTCTCTTCACCTGTCTCTCGTTCCCCCCCTCATTATCTTGGCTTTTTCTTACCTTCTCTTCCTTGTCTTGTTGTCAGTTTGTTTGTAAGTTTTGATGCATGCAGGTGTCTAAGTCCAGTCCAGTCTAGAAGCATATCTCTGATGACTTCGAGTGTAATTCTGCTCCAGCTCTCTGCTCATCTTTGCCTGAACCACAGAGGGAGTTTTCTGTTCAAGTTCGACTGCCTGTTCTACAGGAGCCTTATGTTGCTGATTTATATTATTCCTCTGTTACAAGTTACCTGTGGTCATCCTACCATAACTATTAAAGGAGCTGTGATTGTCACCCTCGCTTCTGAGTCCTCTCTAAATCCATCACAGCTAGTTCATTAGTTCATGTTAGTTCACAGTGCATTAACTAATGTTTAATGAAGTATTAGTAAATGTTGAAATTAACATTAACTAAGAATGAACAATACTTCTTCAGCATTTGTTAATCTTTGTTAAAGGATACATATCATGCTTTTAAATGATTCATTTTTACATATAAATCATACCGTTGTGGTCTATATAAAGCATAACTGCAATGCTTGGGTCTGAATTCCTCATTATTATAGCTCCACAAGCCCCTTTTCTGATGTGCGTCTGTGAGCAACCCGTTTCAAACGCGGCCCCTTTAAATAAAAAGGAGATGCGTCACACCCCGCCCGCTCTCCAGGTCGATGAGTTCACGGTCAGTTCAACTCCCCGCGTTCGGCCATTATTGTAGTTTGATTAGAGATATACGATTATATACTATACCTTCAAAGAACATTTTTATTCACATGTTAATAAAATGTCAACAACAGAAGACTTGTCCATCAAGCCTTACGTATTCGAGCCAGAGCGAGCGAGTTGATAAAGACGACGACGAACCTGCAGAACAACGTCTTCATATGGATGTATTGGGATGTGAGTTAACTGTTTTGTGTTATTAGTGAACGTCGACTATTTCTCTTGTAAAAACAAGCACACTGACAAGATAAATGACTACGGTCTAATCTTACCACAAACAATCTGTACTGATAATATGATCATCAGAAAAGCAGCTAAATGACCATTGATGAAACTCAAGAACAATAATACTGCAGACGTGTAACGTTACTTCAAAACAAAAACAAAGAAAGACAAAGGTACTGCTAAACCATTATTTTTATTAACGATATTTACAGCTTATGGAAATGCTCTGTTCGTCGTCTCCAAAGATAGAAGGAATTTACCCTCATTCAGACGAAGTCGATCGGCAAACCCTTCTTTATACTGGCGGTGGTTGTTGAAGTGGGAATCCTTGAAGTGCTTCAGGTCACTACATCCAACAACCGAACATTTTGACTTGCCCTCTCGTTACTTCTGCATCATTGAGCTCGGACTACAAAATCGGAGCGAGAAATAATAATGGCGGATTGCTCCATTGCTCGGATTGCTAATGTAGTTAACTAATGAACCTTATTGTAAAGTGTTACCGTATTTATTTATCAGATAAACATGAACTGTACATTTTAACTACTACGTCAACATTTCAACGTATTTCTGAAGAATATTAATAACATTTATATGCTTTTGAAGCATTGATAAGCTTTTTCTTTTCTATTTTTTTTTAGGTTGGTTGGGGGCCTATGCCTCTATGTTAAGACCTCCACTTCACACACATTGTTTTCAACCTTTCACATTTCTGAGTTGATTAAAAAGCTTAAGGGAGCAAGTACCAAAGTGTAGACAATTTTTTAATGCAGTTTACAGTTAAACGATATTTTTAAACGTCTCACTTAATCCTATCCAATAATACTGCTGTGCAATTCAGAGTAACATGTTGGAGTGTGTCCCGCCCCTGGAGACAGAAAAGGTTCAATCGAAAGCTTTCGGGAAAAGTACTGCAAGGAAAAGCGGCCGGCAAGAGAATTGAAATAGCCCATATAAACACTAAAAAATTAAACCTTGTACGTTTTGCACTGGCCCGACAGGACCGTTATATGAGAACTGAGCTGGACGATGTTATACATGCAAGAAAGTATCTGTATAGTTTTAATTACCAATGTTCTTCTTGTGTAAAAGACAGAATGATTCTGTGTTCAGATGCTTTAAAGTGATGTTAACTTTCATAACTATACATAAATAAACTAGAACATGAGGAAAGACTGATGCTGATGGTTACTGGACTTTTATATTGCTTTTATTTTCGATACTACATTACTCTGGCTTTAACTAAACTGCGTGTGTTGTCTGTGTGATGAACAGATTCAAATGGAGTGGAGAAAGAAGATCAGCAGAAATCACAGATCAGCAGAAAACAAGAAGAATGAGAGAAATATGCCCTTCATACAAAAATGTGATCTTATTTTGTTACAGAAGGTTTTTAGTAATGTACTGTATGCAGCAGAAAGTTTAATTAATGTAATTTGGAGTAATTTGAATGTTGCTGCTGTCAGAGATGTGACCTTTCTTTACATAATTTAGTCACTAACTTGCATCTCTCTGCCTTTATCTAGCACTTTTGCAAATATTGTACATTGCTGCTATTCTATAAAACAGATGTACTGTTAATAAATGAAATACATGAAGTGACTTTTTGACGCATTTGGTTTTCATTTACAGAAATTGTGATATATATGTGGTGATATATAGTTATCGAGGACAAATTAACATGATAGTATCGTATATTGTGTTAATCTCTGATTCCCACCCCTATTATTCACCTTTTGTATAGACCATTTCACAAGATGTAAACAACACTGGTCCAGAAGCACTTCCTGTTTCAGTTTGTAACTGTTTTCTTTATTTCACATGTAAAAAAAATATCTTAAAGATGTTTGTTTAACTTTTTGATTCAGTTTTAAATGTTCTGTTGGTTGTATTTTATCCCAGCTTTTATGTAGTGTTAAAAAACTGAAACGGGAAGTGCTTCTGGACCAGTGTTGTTTACATCTTGTGAAATGGTCTATAGTTTTCCTTTTGAAAATATTTTTTTTGCTTTAAATGTTTGGCTTTAGCCAGATCTGTATCAAGATGTTCTCACAATTGGCATACCTCAATCTGAGGGCGGGATAAAAGATTGTCTTTCAATATCTCTCTGCACGCCATAGGATAGCGCTAACCAAACAGAGCAATGAATGGCTGTGGATGAGTGAGTCCCATGCGCTTTCCCACCAGCGGAGCTATTGATATATTAAACTTGCCATATCCAGTCATCAAAACTCCAAACACATCTTTCTTTTTTTAAGAATGACTTAAGTGACGTTCTCTTAACTCTAGAGTTGCGGCCAAAGCCGAATCGAAAGGCCGCTGTTCGCCAGCTGCATCTTGTTTGTTTTCAAGTAGCAGGGAAATCACCTATGGATATCACGGCGCAAAACTCTGCCGTCATTGTGTTAAGCCCGCCCACCAACTCTATACACGATGTGATTGGCCTGACCAGAGTTTGGCGTTTCCACTTCGAGAGTTGCTACCACACTTTGCTGCAAAATAATTTTTGCTGCCTCTAGGGTGCGTCTAGATTTCTAGGCTAGTTTGACTTTCTTGGGTTTCCCAATTTAGTTGCTTCTCCTTTGAGCCTGTAAAAAACTGGATCAATAGTATATCGTAAATGCATTGGACAATCTATGTGTGTGTTGAGATATGATGATAAGCGTGTCTAAGTCTCTACAGCGCCACACTGTACTCCAGTAAGAATCTGTGGTGGAAACTGGAACTGCAGCTCTCATTGAGAGATTAACAGTTTTTTGTTTTTTTTTTCAATTGTTTACACGCAATTTTGAAAACCGGGTTCTTTTTTTCAAAATATAATGACAATTATCCCAACACCACACTCAATTTGCATAATTCCAATATTGTTTGCAAAATGACACACTTCTGTCAACACATACACACTTGAGTCAAAAGATATACACATATTTTTCATTTAACCAACACAGTCCTCACACATGATCAGACACTATTGCAGCCAGTTTTACACTGCTGTGATAAATAATAAAAAACACATGTAAAAAAAACACCAAACAAACTATTTTTAGGAAATTGCATGTGCTAGATTTTTGGCCAGATATTGTAATGCAAGGGATAATTTAGATGAAAAAATAGTGACAAACTCACAACATTCTTCATGATTAGTTTGAGATATCGGGAGAAATATATAAACTTACCAAGCACTGCACAACACTGATGCTGCAGACTGAATATTTCAAGTATTTATTTCAATACTTACAGTATTTCTTACCATAATCAGTTACAGCAATCAACCAACAATGAAATCAATGAAACAAATAATATCTGTAGACAAAGTACAATTACTGCATGAAGTACATACACTTTGACTCTGAAGAAAAACTACTGTAAAAGCAACAAGAATATTGTAATTTTGTTACAGTATCAACCGGAGATTTGGTTGATCTCTTTGTCCAGCATCCATCAGTGTCAGTCCATGGCTGATAACATGGTCACATGGTCAATAAGTGTTGAACGTATTTCATGAGTTAAATTTGGTCCTCGTCTTCTTCGTTCAGGTTCTATTAACTCTTCAACTCCTTCTCTACCTCTTCCTCTACCTAGGCCTCTTCTCCTCTTCCTCTACCTCCTTCATGTCCTCTTTGAGCTTCCCCTCTTATTCTCACTCTTCTTCTTCTTCTTCTTCTAGATACTTCTATTTTTGTTGAAGACTCACCTGCTGTCTTTTATAGCACACCTGAGTGCTGCGTTTTCAAATTAGCACATGTGTGCTTCCACACCTGGTGGATGTGAATATCCAATTCATTCATATAGTGTGGTCAGTGGCAAACTTGGGCTTTGTAATGACAAGGAAGTATCCTCACAATCCTTATCTGTGTCTAAGGTGTTAAAATGTGTGTAGAGTTTTACAAATCACTGTGTGTAATGTTTTGCAAAAAGGGTGAAGCTGACAGCGTGCTTACAATTGTGCAAATCTAGGCTAGTGTTTTTCTCCTTGAGAGTAAGGTTTTGCTAATAGTGGGACATTTTTTTAATTTTAGTGTGTAAGCAATCGAAAAAAACTGTAAAGGGGGCAGCATTATCCGAATGAGTCGTCATCTTTTAACATTTTTCTCAACACACCTCTTTCAATCTCAAACATTTCCCGTAGCATAACGGTCAGCCAATTAGGTTGAGATTACAAAAGTTAAAATGGGGTCAGATTTGACTGTGAGAAGAATTGGGTGTTAAAAGAATGAGACAAAACTGAGGTTGAAGTGAATAAGAACGGTGTATTTACAATCTTCTTAAAACCAGGAACAAACGAACAATATCTTTATCTTATTTTTCTTTATCTTTTTCCTTTACTTTATTTTCTATTCAAATTACAGATATAAGTTTTCTGGCGTTTCGACGCTTGGGGAGGCATGGGGAGTCCCCTTAACCACTGAAAGAATATGACAAAGATTACATCTTCCTTAGTCAATCTGATTTGTTTTTTCAAAAATATTTGATTGATCTGAAGAATGAAAGTTGTTAAATACTCATCATATACTATCATATCATGCTCATGACCATGCGAAATAGCTTTATTACAGACAGGCTCCACTGCAGCGTTAATTTTGGTTGAACAGATTTTTTTTTTCCCAAAAAAATGAAACACTAATTTCTTATGGCTATAACATTTCAATAATTCAAGCAATTTTCAAGCACCTCTTCAAAAATTTGACTGTTTTTCAGGACTTACATTTCTTAAATTGCTAACTATTTAAATCTATCGGGTTTGGTGTCTCGTGTTGCAAACCTTAACCCAATAATGTGGTAGTAACGATTCTCTCTGGCCAATCAGTGATCTGCAGTGTTGTCAAGTCACATTTCAGTATCGGTACGGCACGCTTGGCACCTCAACAAAGGTACCATTTAAAGCGAGCCGTATCATGCAGTCGAAAAGCGCTAAAAGAATTTAAGTCAAAGATATTCAAGAAAGCCCTTGGTTATATGACCAGAAACTTAATAACATACAACAGTAATATCTCAACAACACAAGTGCTGAGGACCAAGAGAAAATACACAGCAACACACACCGTTTATCATCTGAGTCTCTGCAGTGTGAACTTGTTTACCTTGAGCGATCCAGTCCAGCTGACAAACAGGAAAACCACGTTGCATGCGTTGATGCACAAGGTAAACCACTGCAAGAAGACATAATTATGCATGTGGCATACTAAAAGCATTTAACAGATGCTTTTATCCAAAGAGACTTACAAAAGAGAAAAATAGAAGCAGTTAAACTAAAAGGTGGACAACAATATGCAAGTGCTAGGACCTTTCCCAGTTTAGTTTAATGCAGTACATGTACTTTTTATTGCTTTGCTCTATTGCTTGCCTAAGTATTTATTTATTATTAGGGCCCCAGCCCTGAAAGGGTGAAGGCCCTATTGTTTTCCTTAAGATTATTATTATTTTCATGCATTATGTGTAATTGTGTGAACACTGTGAGGCGCCATTGCGTCACTAGTTTACATTTGTCTTTTATGTCAACTGTTTTTTCAACTTTATGTTTCTCTTTTTATTTATTTTATAGTTTAAATTACAGTAGATGGAAACTACGAGTGAACACATGAAGAGAGAGAGAGAGACTAGCACTGAAAACATGAAGCTTGTGAAGATTGTCAGATTGAGCAGCTTTAATGATAGATACTGTGAGTAAAACAATCACTCATAATTCAAACAATAAATGTTTGAGGGAATCATCTCTCTGTGTTTCTGAAATACATGTCACTGAATTTGTCCATGTTTGTGTTAATTTGAATGGAAGTTTCTCTGATTAATGTTGTGACATGTATATTGACATAATTATCATGTGGTCCCCTGTCTGATGTATGATAATTCCTTAACTTTCATTAAACTGACTTGTAATGGTTGATATGGCAAACTAGTAGCAAACTCATATTTAGCAAGGGCTAGAGAAACTACCAGAATATAATACTAATGGTCTGAAAATAAATCAAAACTGCTAAATAATCATATCGGTTGTGTATATATAATTAGTAAAGTGTAGCCTATTATTAAAAAATAGGGCTGTCAACTTTAGTCGTTTATTCGACTAATCGGTCGACGCAGTCTTGGTCGACTGACAGTCTTATTGGTCGACCAGTTGCATTTTTTTTTTTACCAATAGAAAGAATTTTTAAATGATTTACTCCTTGATATTTATTCCTTTATAAGCAGTTATTTATTACTGTATTCTAAATATAATTAGCCTATGTTTTGTCCCCAACTTTAAAATGCTTTAATTTAGGCTATTTTTGTAACTGCGCCACAGTTTAGCGCACACACATAATAGACTCGGGAACCGCACCTGTGGCCTATATGGGGAGACTGCAGACCTGGAGCCGGCGGTTTTACGCCCCTGACAGGTTTAAGCCCCTGTCGTTCCTGATGCGTCCAGTAGGGGGAGAAGGATATACGGCGAAATAACGTAAAACGACGCTGGAAACAAACACATTAATAACCGTCCCAACTTTAACTAATTTTTAGGTATTTGTTTATTTAAATAAACGTTATAGACAGTGGAGTTATCTGCACTATAAGGATTAAGGCCTCTCTGTATGCAATCGAGCTCTCATTCCATGAAATCCGGAATACCTCTAGTTTAGTTTTCTTCCAGCTACGCTCCATTTTTCTGGCTGCTCTCTTAAAGCTAGGGTATACGATTTCAAAGATTGTTCATTATTAATATCCTCGTTTAGATGCTGTTTATCCTAAATAGAAAAAAGAACGAAAAAAAAATCCATTCACTCTATTGGCTGTACAGCCACATAAAAGTTGACCAATGGAAGCTTTGCGAGCGCAAAGCTACATTGGTCAACTGCTCTCATCCAATCAACACCAGCTACACTTGAAACTCCGCCTGGAGCTCGCGTCTCCACCCCGACCGCGCCCAACCACACCCGACCGCGCCCCCCTTCTGCGTCATGAGAATCGCGCACGTTAGCAGGTGACCGCACATGGTAGCTAGTAGCACATCAGACAGCAATCAATGGATAACAACGAAAAATACATCAGCAAGCGTCACCTGCTTGCCCCTACAAGAAAGTTAGGATGGGAGAGAAAGTCGTTTGAGGAAAAAGCAGAGACGAAAAGAAAATGTGAAGAACGCCGAAAGTTGAGTAGGATAAATATAGGGTTCACCATTGACCGATGGAGGAAACTTCAGCGAGATCTGGGACTGAAGACCGACGCTGACACGGCTGACTTTTTGTTGAGCAGGTAAACATTTATTTGTACTCTTATATGGTGTGACGTGTTACATAAATAGCTTTTTATCAGTCTGAAACTGAGACTCATTGGTAAAGGTGGTTAGATTAGATGTTAATTGGTGTATTGCAATACAGATTACGTATCAAGATAAAACATTTATCATTTTAAATGTGTATACACCTTACGAATGTCATCAGAATGAAGATGAGTATTTAAACAGATTAGCTTTTATTGGTTCATTTATTGAAAGTACTACTATTTCTTGTGTGTATGTTATTGGTGATATGAATGCGGACATTTCAGACAGTAAATCACTTTTTTTTAGTCATATTGTTCAGTTCTGTCAAGACTATAATCTCATTTTATCAAGTGAAGTGTGTTTACCTGTGGATAGCTACACTTATGTTAGTGAGGCTTGGAACACCACCTCTTGGTTGGACCATTGCATGAGTACAGCAGAGGCACATGACTCGCTGAGGAATATGAATATCTTATATGATACAGTAACATATGATCACATACCTGTGTCTGTTGTGATAAACGTTGAACACATTATAGCGATGACTAATAATGATAGTAATATCAATGTAATAAAAATTGATTGGTTAGCACTTAATAAGGAGGACCTTTTAGCTTATTATGTGAGTACTGACAAATGCTTGAGTGATATTCATTTACCAAGGGATGCATTGATGTGTACTGATGTTAACTGTAAAGATGTAAATCATCAGAGGGATATCTGTTCAATGTATAATGATATAGTTAATGTCTTGCATGGTTGTAGTAAGCCATTTTTTAAATCAAAGGGTATAAAGAATAAGTCTAGGCCTGGGTGGAGTAAATATGTAGCTAAATATCAATCTGCAGCCCAGAAAGCTTATAAATTATGGGTGATGGCAGGTAGACCCAGGCAAGGGCCGGAGTTTCAGCAGAAGAAGACGACAAATGCAAAATATAAGTATGCCATTCGTTTTATTTGCAAAAATGAGCAAACTTTAAGGGCCGATTCTATGGCTATGAAGCTCCTAAATCATAATATCACTGACTTTTGGAAAGAAGTCAGAACTCTCAATAGTTGCAGAGTGTCTCTTCCTTGTACCTTGGATGGAGTTTCTGGGGCGGAGAATATTGCAGCATTATGGAGACAACATTATTCTAGGCTTTTTAATTGTATCCAAAACGAATATCATGGGGGTGACCATCAAGTTAACGATCCAATTGTGATTATGCCATGTGAGGTGGATCAAGCTATAAGCAACTTACCCCAAAATAAAGCAAGTGGCTCAGATAATATTTCTGCTGAACATCTTAAATATGGAAGTAAGAAGTTACCTCCTTTATTAGCGAGTTGTCTTACTGCCCTTCTGAGTCACAATGTGTTACCAGATTCAATGTTGTCTGTCTTATTAGTACCAGTTATTAAAAACAAAGCTGGAATGGTGGGTAACTTAAATAATTATAGACCTGTAGCTTTAGCTAGTATTTTGTCTAAAGTCTTAGAAAAAATCTTGCTTGATAGGCTAAATGTGTTTATTAATTCTAAAGACAATCAGTTTGGATTTAAGGCAAAACATGGTACTGATCTTTGCATTTATGCATTAAAGGAAATTGTAAATAAGTACAAAGATAAAAACTCCACAGTTTTTATGTCTTTCATTGATGCGTCTAAAGCTTTTGATCGGGTTAACCATGCTAAGCTGTTTTCTAAAATGAGACAAAGAGGGGTTCCAGAATACATTGTGAGAATCTTGGCCTATTGGTATGCCCACCAGTTGTTGCAAGTTAAATGGGGCAATAAGGTCTCTGCCCCCTTTGGGGTCAGTAACGGGGTGAGACAAGGAGGGATTTTGTCCCCAATTTTGTTTAACCTTTATATGGATGAGCTGTCTGAACGTTTGAATGGTTGTAAAACTGGCTGTATGAATGGTACTAAGTTAGTGAATCATATTCTGTATGCGGATGATCTTGTGGTGTTTAGTCCAAGCAGTGCTGGGCTTCAACATCTTTTAAATGTGTGTTCTGATTATGGTCTGGAACATGATATTGTATATAATCCTGATAAGAGCATGGTTATGGTCTGCAGAACTAAGGAGGATAAAAGTATAAAATTTCCAGTGTTTAAGTTGTCTAACCAGAATCTCACGGTGTGCGAGAAAGTGAAATATCTTGGACATATTATTACTGAGCACATGACAGATGATGATATTGAAAGGCAACGCCGCCTGATGTATATGCAGGCAAATATACTGTTGCGTAAGTTTAGTTTCTGTTCAGATGAGGTGAAGGTGTCACTTTTTAAAGCATATTGTACAACATTTTATACTGCTCATTTGTGGTGTAACTACAGAACATCTAGTTTACAGAAGCTGCAAGTAGCATATAATGATGCTATGAGAATCTTATTAAGGAGACCTAGATGGCATAGTGCAAGTGAAATGTTTGTCAGTGTACGTGTAATCACTTTTAAAGCACTGTTACGTAATTTTATATATAGATTTATCTGCCGACTTAATGACTCTAAAAATGAAATTATTGTGAGTTTAATAAATGTGAGGGTTAGTACTACACGGTATCAGTCAAAGCTGTGGAGACACTGGTACTGGTGTATTCTGTGAGTCTATGTCACAAAATTGTATGGCTGTTGTAAAGGATTGTATGGGTTGTGTTTTTTGTTGTTGTTGTTGTTGTTTTTTTTGTTTATTTGTTTTTCTCTTTCTTTTTAAAAATGGACTGAGTCTGTAATAAAGTTTTGATTGATTGATTGATTGATTGATTGATTGATTGAAAACTTGCTAATGCTGCCGGTCGGCATTGGAATGTTAGCTGTTTAGCATCACCTGTATCACGGTTCAAAGTAAATAAATATATTTCTTGAAGTGCTTGAATATATTGCAGTATGCCTAGCGGGTTTCTGTTCGAGAATCAGACATTGCACAGAGTACATCTCAGTTCCGATGATGACAACTTGATTGAGTGACGTTGTTCAATTCGTTTCCCTGTGGGAGGGATCAGGTAGCAGAGGGGAGGGGGGTGTGTGTGGAGAGGCGGGATGAGTTTTTCAAAACTTCCCTCCCGTTTCAGGCTCTCTCGACTGATTTTCTACATCGTATACTACAGCTTTAAGGGCCCGAGTGTGCTCGTTGTACCACGGCGTGGGACTATTTTCTTTAATCTTCTTTAAGCGCAACGGAGCAACTGCGTCTAAAGTGCTGGAAAAGACAGAGTTAAAAGTTTCTGTCACGATATCGAGTTCTTCTAATTTATCCGGGATGCTGAGATGATGAAACTGATTAGGAAGATTATTGATAAAGCAATCTTAAGTGGCAGAGGTTATAGGTCTAACATATAACACGGAGTCGGCTTTGCTGCTTTGGCTAAGTGAAGTTTACATGAGACTAGATAGTGATCTGAGATGTCATCGCTCTGCTGCAGAATTTCAACGGCATCAACATCTGTTCCATGTGATAATATTAGGTCCAGAGTATGATTACGACAATGAGTGGGTCATAACACGTGTTGTCTAACTCCAATTGAGTTTATAATGTCTTTAAATGCCAATCCCAATGTATCTTTTTCATTATCTACATGTAAAGTCATCAACTATTAGTGCTTTATCTGCAGTCAGGACTAAAGTCTGCAAATTCTTTGATAAAGTCTTTATGATGCCCTGGTGGCCTGTATACAGTAGCCAGCAGAATTCTCAAACCTGATTTATCATTTACACTATATATTTTTACACTAAGCACCAATACTTCAAAAGAAGTATATTTAAAACTAGATTTCTTAGTGGTTTTGAGGATATTACTATAAATCACAGCAACACCTCCCCCTTTGCCTTTCAGACGAGGTTCATGTTTATAACTGTAATCTTGCGGGGTGGACTCATTTAAAGTTATGTAATTGTTTGTTTTTAGCCAGGTTTCTGTCAAACACAGCAGATCTAGATTATAGTCTGAAATCATATCATTAATATATGAGCGATTTTGAAGTAAGGGATCTAATATTCAGCAACCCAAGCTTTATCATTTGCTCATCTGTATTATATCTGTTTTTTTATTTGTTGAATATTAATTACATTTTTAATCTGATGTTTTTTTGGATATCCAAATTCGGGGAACAGACACAGTCTCTATATGATATCTAGGTGAAAGAGGCTCTATGTGATAGGTTTTATCTGACCTTGGTTTAGCTAGTCTGTCTGCTTCCTGACCTGAGCCCCAGATTGTCACGTTTGAGCTCTAAGACTATGAGCTAAATTACTAGAGAGAAGAGCAGCACCAGCCCAGGAGGGATGAATACCATCTTGTTACGTCCCCAGAGAACTGGGTACGTATTATAGTGATTTTCATTTCTGGCATTGCTTGTGGTTCTTGTGTTTTTTTCTTCTTACAGGTAAGATGGCTTCAATAACCATTCCAGCAGCTGATTGGTGGATCAACGGCAGATTGGATCTTGGAACTCCTCCTACTCGTCAGTGGCTGCAGCTGGCTGGGCTCTTTAAAAAGCCTTGTTTTGGATCTGTTCACTCTCTGCTCTGGGCTTTGCACTCTGCTCTGGGCTTTGCACTCTGCTCTGGGCTTTGCACTCTGCTCTGGGCTTTGCACTCTGCTCTGGGCTTTGCACTCTGCTCTGGGCTTTGCACTCTGCTCTGGGCTTTGCACTCGGTTCCTGCTGTTGATGTGGTTGGTATCCCTTTTTGGGAAACATTGTGAGTTGTAGATAACTTTATTGTTGTCTATTTTGAGATTAGGATTGGAACATTTGACAATGCTTTTGATAATGTTGTAATCTGATTTGTTAGCTAGTAACACTAGCTTTGTGTTCCACTTTTGGAACTTGAGCAGCAGGACTGAGTTTGTTCTTTGTGAATTATTATTATTATCATTATTATTTGTGTTAACTTCTCTTTTCTTGTTCTTTGTTTTATAGGGAGTTGGGGGAGTAGATTTAGAGCTACCCCGGGGTATACATCACCCGTAGGCATACTTCTCTGTCTATAAACACCAGTTAGACCTGGGCGGACCACCATCTGTAATTTTGGTTAGGGCGCCTTGATCGTGTGCCAGATAGGTGATGTGTATAATTAGTGTAGGTTAGGGGTGGGGTATTTTTTTGTTTATTTCTTTTCTTTGGTTCGTCCAGCTCTCCCCTTTCTCCCTTAAATTTGTTTATCATTTACATTATTACCGTGACAAAAATAAAAACACAGTTTGTACGGTATTTGGAATTTGTCTCCTTTTCTCGCACCACGACTCCATTCCTCTTTTGCTGGCATTTGTGGGTCTGAGCAGGGGGTTATCAGGTTCCCCTCCCTTTTTGGGGGCTGGAACGTAACAAATGGGGGCTCGTCCGGGATCTTGGTGCCCCCATGCTCGGACCACTTGATGCTTGGTGATTGAGATGTGGTGTTGAGGTGTGAAAAAGGCTTCGTAGTTTTGTTTGGCATAATAGTGGATGTTTTCTGTCCTAGAGTTGGTTGGTATTTATAGTTGTCTGAATAGTTTTAGAGTGTACTGAATAGTGCATTGGAGTTGGGGTGAATATGGCGGCTACTTCAGAGGTGGCAGGCTTTATTGCAGAGCCCTCATTGGGGTCATTGTGTAATCTGCGTAAGGTAGATCTATTTTCATTAGCAGACTACTATAATCTAACCGTTGATAGGCAGGCTCGTAAAGCGAATCTAGTAGCAGTGATTAAAGGCCATTTATTGAGTCTGTCAAGGGCAGGAGTTATGGCTGTTGAGGATGTGGAGATAGAAGATGAAGGGGAGGACGAGGAGGACGTAGGGAATCTCTCGCCTGCACGGCCGAAGGGTGGTGTGGGGGGTGGGGATGCTCCGGTACCTCGAACTCTGCCAAAGTATGATCCATTTTCTCCAGTGGTTCCTGAGTCTGTAGAGGTCGCTCGGCTAAAGCTGAAAGCAGCCCGTCAAGAAGCAGACCAAAAAGACAGGGAAGACAAAAGGAGGTATGAGATAGAAATGAGAAAAATAGAGGCAGACAAGGAAGCTCGAATTCACATTCGGCGAATGGAACTTGAGGCTGGGGTGTCTCCTCACTCAGTTGGCAAGCCAGGTCATTTTGATGTAGGCAGGAACATTGCAGTTGTTCCCCCATTCCGTGAGTCTGAGGTAGACTCATATTTTTCTGCTTTTGAACGAGTAGCTGCTGCCTTACAGTGGCCAAAAGAGGTCTGGCCTCTACTTCTTCAATGTAAGCTAACTGGGAAGGCCCAGGAGGTTGTAGCCTCTCTCTCCATAGAGGATAGTTTGCATTATGATGTGGTCAAAGCTACTGTACTGCGTGCCTATGAGCTGGTGCCAGAGGCTTATAGGCAACGATTTAGAAACTATAAGAAAAGTGGTAGTAAAACATTTGTTGAGTTTGCCAGGGACAAAGAGTCCTTGTTTGACCGCTGGTGTGCAGCCAATAAAACATCTACTTATGAGGCTTTGAGAAATCAGATCTTGTTGGAAGATTTTAAGAACAACCTACCTGAAAGAATAGTGATGCATTTGAGTGAAAACAAGGTGGTGAAGTTGAGCCAGGCAGCGGTAATGGCCGATGAATATGCCTTAACACATAAAACAGTGTTCACAGCATCCAGTCAGAGTAGAACGTTCGTTTCATCAGCAGGCGGAGCATCACGCTCTTTAGATCCTTCTACTGTTCCTAGGAAAGAAGAGAGGGAATGTTTTTATTGCCACCGGAAAGGCCATTTAATCTCAGATTGTTCCTTACTGAAGAACAAGTCTAAGTCACCTCCATCTTCCCGTAAGAGTGTTGGTTTAACTCAGACTGTTTCTTTTCAGGAAGCTAGATGTGCTGGCGAGGTGCTCTCAAAGAAACCAGACCTGTTGTATGCTCCATTTGTGTCTGTAGGGGGTGTTTCATGCACCGGGAAAACTGAAGACCAGAGGGAAATTAAAATCTTGCGTGACACTGGTGCGGCTCAGTCAGTTATCCTTACAGATGTGTTGCCATGGTCTGATCAAACATACTGTGGATCACACATATTTTTGTGTGGTATTGAAGCTAACCCAATTTCTGTGCCTTTACACTGGGTTCACTTGCGTTCTGATTTGGTTTCAGGTCGGTTCCGTGTTGCGGTGGTGCCTACATTGGCAGTGGAAGGGGTAGCATTATTATTAGGAAACGACATTGCTGGAGGTAAGGTGTCCCCAGTATTAGAAGTAACAGACAGACCTCAGTCTAATGTCTCTGACAATGTCCTATTTCAGAAGTACCCTCAAGTGTTCCCTGCATGTGTTTTAACACGGGCACAGGCTCGTATGCAGGGGGATACAGTGAATCTATCTGACTCTATTCTTGAACGGGTTGAACCTGTAGTTGTAGAACCTAAACCAGAGGCGTTACTTTCTGTGCAGGCTGAGAAAAGGGGGTGCAGAGTCGCTCCCCAGTCACATCTCTTATCAACAGGTCAGGCTTGCCCCAAAAACTTTTCCAATTGCGGACACCACTCAGACAGACAAATTAAAATATTAATTTTGGTGATCTCCGACTTGTGGAGTCGAACATCATTTGTGCCGACATGAATAATGATTTTAGAGAATTTACGATTAGCATTAGCCAGCACTTTTAAGTTTGCTGTAATGTCAGGCGCTCTGGCTCCCGGCAAACATGTGACTATGGTTGCTGGTGTCTCTATTTTCACGTTCCGTGTGATCTAATCACCAATTACCAGCGCACAATCAACAGGATTCCCAGTGGGTGTTTCACTGAGTGGGGGGAAACCGATTTGTTATGGGAAGCAGAACGGAAGAGTGTTTTTTATCTCAGATTTCAACAGTCCTCTGACAGACCTGATGAGGCGGCAGTGAAACACATTTTATTTCACAGCAAATTACTGTTTCTCATTCATAGATTAACCTTTTTATTTGTAGAAACACAGTATTGCTATAGTCATGTGTTTGTGTTGAACCAGCAGAGGGAGACAAACACTAATGAAAGATTAACTTTGTGAGAAGAAGAAAAACAGTTCAAGCTCACTTTTGAAAAACAATGGAAGCCTGAGAGTATGTATCATGTTTTAATCAAAGTTGTATTTCATTATGATGTGTTTTCTTTAGTGTGTTATGTTGCTGTTTGTGCATGTATAAGATCTGCAAACTTAAAAAGCTCAAAGTCTCTGACAGAAAGATGTATCTCATGCCGGCACACACTGAAGATTTTGGGCTGTTCCAGACGAAAGATGAGCATCGTGAAACGATCGTGGTGATTTCTGTGGCAGTGGCTGCTAAACAGTGTTTTAATCAAAGATCGCCTGTGATCATGAGTGTCATGATCATGAACTGTCAGTGTCATATATCAGTGTCATGACCTGATTAAATATCAGAAGGTTTCTGCAACTGCAAAGATGAAATATATTTCTCTGATCTTAAGAAGATTCCAAATAATCCTAAAGCGTTATTCAAGACAATAAACTCAGTTTAAAATCTTAACATAACAGGCCTTGGTATTACTCGGATAACATGTGAAATTTTTTTTAGAGTATTTCATTAACAGGATTGATGCTCTTACAGCTTGTGTTATATCTTCAGGTCTCGACTATGTCACTCCACCCTCACTAGTACATTATTTAAGTGAGTTTAAACCAGTTTAATTTCCTAATTTAGTCTGCCCAATGAAGGCCACTCATTGTTCTTTAGATATTGTTCCCCCACGCCTCCTTGTTGATGTATGGTTGGTTTAGATCTTTTGTCAATAGTGAACTCCAGCTTGAGTGGTGTCGAGTGTGTGGTGCAACATAGCCAGAATTGTGTATTGGTTTCTTTATGTTTCTTTAGGTTTATGTTGTTATTTATTTTGTTTGCTGATTTGTATTTCGTGGAATTGTATTAATATTGGTATTTTTGAGGTTTGTTTGGTGTGTTTCTTCAAGCATTAATAAATCCTCTAACTCTCACTCAATCTTATCCTGTATTCTCCAGAGTATATGTATGTCTTGATTTGAGAACATGAATAATAATTTTAATGTGATTTTCAGGGACTGATGCTGTTCTGTGGTTTATTCTCTCTCTCCAGTCAGAGTCGGTCATGTGCCGAATCCAGAAAAACCTGTTCGCCTACACACTCTTTTCTGAACACAAAGTTCAGTTCAACTGAAAGTGTTTTTCAGGCTGTGCCATGAAGGAGAAAACATGATATATTAACGGAGAACAAACGTCAAGACAGTAAGTTCTTTCATTAAATATATCAGTGAACTGAGACACATGGATCATATTTGCTTTCGAGGTGAAGAGAATGAGTGAAATTAAATATGGTTTGGCTTATAGATTATCACATATTTAGCATAGACTTAACATTATTCTCTGTGAGGGTTTATCATTTGAAAACTGGCTGTTCAATGTTGGGATTTTGAGAAAATAAAATATCCGTGTTAAAATGTGAATATAAAATAATAATGGACATACTAATACGGACATTAAAATCCATTTACACTCGACTTTGTCAGTCTAATGGAGTGTATTTAAAATAAAAATATATGATATGAACAAACAAAACAAAAATAGCAAAAAAACAAACAAAAAAACTATCTTGCGGGGTTCTCAAAGTCTTGATCAAACGTTCTTCCAGTGATGTCATGAAGTCATCACACAGGAAAGCTCTACAAGTGCTTCAGGAAAGTTTAAAGTGTTAATTCACCCAAAAAACCCGTAAGACAGTCGTTTCGTTTATCTTCGGGAAACAAATAAATTTATTTTAATTTAAAGGTATTACTATTGTAACTTTTGGCGCTCTAGCGGTTAACTAACAAGCGTCTTGCGGAAGAACATTGTTGCTGGATATACTTCTCTCTGTTTATGTCTATGGCGAGTCACGCAGGCACTACTGTGATACTCTGAATCCATGAAAAACCTGTTCGACTACACACTCTTTTCTGAACACAAACTTCAGCTAAACTGAAAGTGATTCTCAGGCTGTGCCGTGAAGGAGAAAACATGTAATTGGCATTTCAAAAGCAGTTCTTTAAAAAAAACAAAAACAAATATAGGCCTATATAAATATCCCTTTTATTTATTTTATATTTTTTTTATATTTTTGGGGGGCTCCCTAAATAAAGATTTATTAAAAACAGTTTTAAGCAAGGTGTGATTTGCCAGGGGGATTTCCTTCTGGTCTAAACATCCCTGCTTCTGCTGCTGAAATATATGAATCTCCTCCCTCCACAGTAATCAATGCTGTAGGCTACTTCACCAATAGACCATATACATATATAAAATAATATAGATATGCATCAGGAACGTTTAAACGACAAATGATAAAATCAGAACCTACGTTTCAGTGACGCTGATGGTTCCAGTGGCTTTCCAACAGGTCACAAAGCGTTTTGAGATTATTTTGAATGAAACATTGAAGTTAATAATTAAGTGTTTCGGCACACCACACTGAGTGGCTCTATGCATTGTTTTTAAGTTGGGTTTTATTCTGGCATGTTGAATTAGTGTTCGTCACAATAATAGTCGGGGCATACATCAGATAAGAGTAGAGTCGCCTACATCGTTGACTGTAAACTTATATTCATAATTAGGCTAACTACAAAAGTTTCCAGGAACTGCGTGTCACAGAAATGAACCGAAAGCCACATGCCTCAGATCATCAAGATAAGAAATCGCCTCTGTCTAAAGCCTTACATGTCTAAGGCCCCGTCCACACTACTACGTTTTCGTTTAAAAACGGAGACCTTTTGCTACGTTTGCACCTCCCGTCCACACTAAAACGGGAAAAACGAAGACCTAAAAACGAGAAGTTTAGAAACGCTGCAGCTGCGTTTTGCGTTTTGAATCTCCGGAGGGCGTTTTAGTGTGGACGAGACAAAACGGAGGTGTTTACAAACGATGACGCAGAGGCTCACGCTCGGCTCTATGATTGGGTGTCATCGGTCATGACGTTTCCTTCCCTGATTCGCCAAACACTGTTTACACCGGCGCGCGCATGCCCAGTGTTGGTGAATGGTCACGTGATCCACGTTTTCAGTCGTTTTAGTGTGGACGGAGATCAATTCTAATACGCAAACAAAACGCTAGTGTGGACGGAGATCGTTTTCGTTTTAATTCTCCGTTTTTAAATGAAAACGCAGTAGTGTGGACGGGGCCTATGTCCTCATTGATGTATTCTAATATGTTTCTATTGCAATGTTTTATGTTGAAATGTTTTCATTATTTATTAAATCTCTTCAATTTAATTTCAGTATTGTGATTATGAATTCATTTAACTACATTAATTCATTTGAATTCATCAGCTAGTTTTAATCGCTCTCAACAGATTACGCAATAGAGAGAATAAAGTGCGCTTTTCAAAGTCTGTGATTGTAGCACTCCTAGCGATAAAAGGGAGCATATCTGTAAAAGTATTATTCTGGTCGAGTACCAACTGTAGGCCTATAAACACACGCCCGATTAATATGTTGTAGGGAAGAACTACCTGAAGCTGTTTGGATAGTTTTGATCGCAGTGAACCAGGTGTGTGTCAGTCAGAACACTACAGAGTGAAGTATCAGTTTTAACTGAATTTATTATCACTGGTATAAAGATATCAACATTAGAGAGAGAAGTCAGACTTAACATGAACATTACCTAGTTGTTGGAGTTTGAGTTGAATAGTACAGTGAACTGTTGAGGTCTTCCTTTGTGGCCTCCAGAGGGAATGAATCTGCTCTGTTTGAGCCCTCATTAATGGTGTTGGTGTCGTCTTTAAACCTGTAGTTTAGCTTGGTTATCTGTCGGACAATGATGCAGTTCTGTAGAAAAGGCCCCAAAGTTATTTTAGTGTTGCTATTATTTAGTGTAGTTGACCATATTAGGGTTTATGTTTCACGTTGACTTCCGTTGATTCAGTGCTTGTAACGGTGGCTGAGGCGCGCGCTGGTTTGTATACTGACATCACATACTTAGTATGCAGTACGATTGAGATAGTCGGTTGGTCAGTTGGTTGTGTGAGCTGCACTTTCCCTCAGAGTGTGCGTAAATGAAAAAAGTAAGTAAAACTGTGGTATTATATTATTTGTTAAACTAGTTATTTCTGTTATTTGATGTAGATAAGAGTTGGGAGTTTAAGGAGTCGATTTGAGACTGAGGTGCTAATTATATTCGCGTTTGTACATCTCACGTTAGAGCTTCGACTCATCTGATTTAGTACGTCAGGTTAAAGATAGTAATATCGTGTTTAGATGTGTTTATCCTTTATATTTGTTAGGATTGATCAGTACTTTGTGGTTGAGTATTATGAGAAGTAAGTGATGTTAGAATTTTACTTATAATGGAAAATCTGAGGATCTTTATAAGTGTTTAAATCTTTACATTATTCTTACAGTATTAGAGTTTAAGAGATATACTGTATAGTTATATGCTGATTATTGTTTGCTTTTGTTTAGTAATGTATATTAGTGCATAGAGAGGAATGAGTGCATGCATAGCTATGTTTGATTTATTCATTTGTAATTTGTTTCTCTCTTTATAGAAACCACACACACACACACACACACACACACACACACACACACACACACACACCAATACTCACAGAATTGCAAGAAAGAGGAATAAAGAAACAGAATCAGAATTATTTCTCCACTATTTATTTCATACTCTGGAACATTTGGCCTTAAGAGGTGTTCTGGCCGACACACCTGAGTGAACTTGGTGATAACCAGAACTAGCACATAGACTAAGTGTCTACCTATTATCTTCACTACAAGTTCCATAGGGCCTTTAAATCCTTTCCTAGCGTTTTGGTCACAAAACTTTGAAGGCAGCTTGCGATCACGGGAAGCAACAACGTCCCAGTTAGCTATGTCATGCTTTTCCATCATCCCTTTGAATCCTCTCAGAAAGTTGCATATGTAGCTTTAAGTGTTTCAATGATTGAAATACAGTCCGTCACACATAGCGTTGAGCTCTGCAGCCCATTGGTGGCAAAATCTCTGTTTTCAAACAGTTTGGAAATGTTAAAAGCATGAAAACACACTTGTTAGTTTGCTGTGTGTTTGATTCACTGTGTCACAGTGCCCTATGCACTGACAGATCCGCGGCGTCAACAAAGCCCACCGTCCGCTCTTTGATAATTTCTCCATGTATGAATCACACACTGCAACCAGCTCACATTTCGCTAAATCCTTAAACTCATCCGCAAGTGTGGCAAAATATTGCCCGTGCAGTTCAGTCTTTATTTTACGGAGAAAGATTGATGCTGTAGCTCATGCTGGATGTGCTGGCTCATGAATGGGCAGCTCATTCAGTCTATTTCCAATTTCTGGAGCATATTTATTTGAGCTCTAAAAATATTCCTTTATTAAGTGCATCCTCATTTCTCTGTGGCCTCTGAGTGGTGTTTCCAGCTTGGCACATAACAAGGCAATGTCCAACACAACTTTAAAACACTCCCTGACCTTGATCGTTCCACTAATGACGGGGTGTCAGCCGGTTCACAACTGTCCCGCGGCTTTGTGATGCTTGATGTAGATTTTTTGCTTAGTTAGTGCCACAGCATGGGTTGATGACGCAGCTAAAGTGAAAGTAAATTAGAGCTCACCAGTCGACATTTTAAGCAGGTAAAATACCAATATGATACAGAAGAACAGCATCATAGAAACATTTACACACAAATCTCTGAGTATTTTTATGTTAAAGCTGGAGGATTTGAGATCCTGAATCTTGTATAAGTTTGATCAAGGTGAGTGTTCATGTGTGTGATTTCCTCATATTAATATGAATCTCTGGAGGACATTTTAAGTGATTGTTTTATATGCAATCTTTAATAAAGGGTTTCTTTCACTTCAGTGTTTCTTTTGTGTTTGGTGATGTTTGTGATTCTTTGTGATTTTAACAGCATATGTGTGAACATGAGTTTGTTAACACAGTCACATGATCCTTTTACTCACACACTCCAGATATGTTCAGATAAATTAATAATGTTGTTTAATTTAATAATTTAATATTGTGAATGTTTCTTCATCAGAGTCAGTGGAGGAGATCAAACTCATCAGATCTTCATCATGGCTGATTCACAAGCATCCAGAGATGGAGATTTCTCTCCAGGATGCAGGTACTTTCAACTAACACTGTTAAATATTGTGTTACATCACATCCCCCTTGCAACAATCTTATTAGCCTGTTTTTGTTTTAAAACTAATATGGAAAAAATTAATGAAAGATAAATGTGTAAATATTAATATGGTTCCTCTCATAAAGAATGAACACAGTAATCTAGAGGATTAAACTGAATCTGTTCCAGAGCCGGCTTCAGACCGCTTTTAGCATTTATTTTCAATGGGTACACTATGGGGACTTTTTTCGGATATCAGATATCCTATATTTATTATTGCTACTGCCTTTTCTGTTAGCTATTACCATGAAGTAATGCAACCCACACAATAAACACATAAACCATTACACACTGTTGCAAGACGAGCGACTTTTAAGAAATATGATTAATTAAGGGTTAAATAGGCCTATACAAAAAAAATTGCAAGACCGACTCTGACCACAGCTTTATAATAGCAAAGCTAACGAACATGCACACAGTCTCTCACTGACAGAATAGCCGTTAATATGCTATCTCAATGGCGGAAGAGAGAAAAAGAAGAGAGGCAGCGGGTTTCCTCAGAGCGTCACACTGTGGTTTTTATGTTGGCTTTATTGTATTTTCAGCTAATGAGCAGTTTGTAGACATATATTTGTACTATTTCTCACTGAAATGTGAATTAAATTAAACTGATATTATTTTGTAAACTAAACCCAAAGTCCAGCTGTGTGTCTGTGAACAGTGACTGGTCTATTGATACTCCACCAGCGTTTAAGAGTGGAGACAAATGGCCTTATCTCAAGTATATAATTTAAATAAAAGATGTGCTTATAGTTTTTGATATTTTATGAAATTATTATTAATATACAGCAACCATTATTTTATATGAAAAAGTTAATAATTGTATCTTATTAACAAAATATTTTAGTTTGTCTTGTATGTTTTTTTTTCATTAGATCAGATAACATTTTAATCTGTCATATGGTTGTGTTATGAATGATGTGCTCACATATGGGGCATGTTGTCACATTTCACTTCCATGTATTGTTAATACATTCACACACTGTAAAAGCTGTTGGTGTGTTACTCAGTTAATGACACAATTACATCAATATCAGTGTGTCTGATTCTTTACCCTCTTCATTCTGATTTAAGGTCAAATCTTCCATCCAGACCAGTTAAAAACATAACTGTGTTCATGCCTGTGATTCAACCACAAGACTTTCATGAACGCATGTGTCCTGGTTTCAGGTAAAATGCAGGACTGTCGTTGTAATTTATAGTTATTTACTTCTCTTTCTTTTTGCAATTTTACAGTTTTATTTCAGTTACTTTGCAAATGTTAAGCATGATTAAATATCAATCAAACCAGTTAGTTAATTCCTCAAAATAAATATAATCAAAGATTGACAGTGCAAAACACACTGAGTTACAGACGCTAAAGCAAAAGTGTTATAACACTCCCTGGTGTTTCCTAAAGGTGCACAACATTTATAAGTCTGTCTGCTTTTTATTTGACTTAGTTTTGAACCCAGTTCAGTCCAGCAGAAGAGACAAAAACCAGAGTCCAGCTGTGTGTCTGTGAAGAGTGACCGCTCTATGGATCCGCCAATAGTGTTTAAGAGTGGAGACAAACGGCCCGATCCCAGGTATATCATTTCTGTGTTATGCTTATAGTATTTGATATTTCAATATGAATTTATTATAAATATACAGCAGTTTAATGATCTGGATTTGAACCAATTAATTTTAAGTTGAAATCCTGTTTCAGTCTATTAATAATGACCATTGTGCTCTTGTGTAAAGCTCTATGTATTGTATAGGAGGATCTTTGTTGACATCTTTGTAGGCATGCACGAGTGATTGTGTGGCAACAAAACAAACAGAATGACCGGCTGTAAAGACGCGACAAGCACTTTCAAGAGAGTTAGCAGGCAAAATCCACAATATATAATCACTAATATCTGACGACCGGAGGAGGTTTGGAGAGAAGCTCAAAATTTGTATTGGTGAAAAAATCGAAGTTATTCAAAGCCCATATGTGATTTGGAATGTCAAAAAGCGTTGGTCCGACTGACTCGACCGTGTCTTGGCCACTATAATCTGCTGGGAAGACCTTTATTCTTATTTAATAGAAACCCCTGGACCCTTCACTCATGAAAGATTAAAGGCTTTCAAAAGTCTGGAGACCTATGATTATTTTGTTTCTCGAAAAGTTGGGCCGATCTTTTCTGCCAAACAGGAAGCAGTGATAGTGCTAAAAGCAACATGACATCATGACTTTTGCGTAATCATACATCTATATGCATTTTGAGCTATGCGTGTATGTATATGCCGTTAAATGTCTGAGCGAAACGAAGCAAAATGTAGATCTACAACTGGGGAGCGATATTTTTTCCTAGGATGGTAGGGGAAGACTCATAAATAGTATTAACCCCAGTGATGGGTAGGGTTAGGTCATATTTATATACAGTAATGTAACATTAAGTCAACGGCGATCATAAACACGCTGAAAAGCGATTATGCGTGTTGGAAATACGAATTGGCATGTTATACATGCGGCATTTCATGAGATCAGTCTGTAAAAGCAGATGCCCCAACAAGCCGTACAATCGACCACACAGCAAGAGTGAACCATCCTCTTCTCTAAATCCTCCTCCAAACGTGCAAAACAATCAAATTACAGGTATCTAGCAGTGTTTCTTGCAACACGATTCCCATGATGCAACGCGACAAACGTAAACAATGACGTCACAAAAGATCCGCCTATTGTTAATACATTCACACACTGTAAAAGCTGTTGGTGTGTTATTCAGTTAATGACACAATTACATCAATATCAGTGTGTCTGATTCTTTACCCTCTTCATTCTGATTTAAGGTCAAATCTTCCATCCAGACCAGTTAAAAACAAAACTGTGTTCATGCCTGTGATTCAACCACAAGACTTTCATGAACGCATGTGTCCTGGTTTCAGGTAAAATGCAGGACTGTCGTTGTAATTTATGGTTATTTACTCCTCTGACTTGTGTAATAATGTGTTATTGTAATCTTCCAGCCATGACTCTAAAGCTGCTGAAGTCCTCAACACACTGAGATCAAATCTGAGACAGAAGTTTGAGTGTGTGTGTGAGGGAATATCAAAGCAGGGAAAGCCAACACTCCTGAATGAGATCTACACAGAGCTCTACATCACAGAGAGTGGAAGTGGAGAGATCAATAATGAGCATGAGGTGAGACAGATTGAGACACAGTCCAGGAGAGCAGAAACAGAGGACACACCGATCAAATGCAGTGACATCTTTAGACCTTTACCTGGACAAGACAAACCCATCAGAACTGTGCTGACAAAGGGAGTCGCTGGCATTGGAAAAACAGTCTCTGTGCAGAAGCTCATCCTGGACTGGGCTGAAGGGAAAGAGAATCAGGACGTCCAGCTCATATTTCCACTGGCTTTCAGAGAGCTCAACTTGATGAAGGACAAAACACTCAGTCTTTCAGATCTTCTTCATCGCTTCTTCCCTGAAAGCAGAGAAATGGCCATATCCAGTGATGAGTATAAAGTGCTGTTCATCTTTGATGGTCTGGATGAGTGTCGTCTGTCTCTGGATTTTCAGAGCGATGTGAGGTTGTGTGATGTGACTGAATCAGCCTCAGTGGACGAGCTGCTGACGAACCTCATTGTGGGGAATCTGCTTCCCTCGTCTCTCATCTGGATCACCTCCAGACCAGCAGCAGCGGATCTCGTCCCCTCTGAGTGTGTCCATCGAGTGACAGAGGTACGAGGCTTCAGTGACACACAGAAGCAGGAATACTTCAGGAAGAGGATCAGTGATCAGAGTCTGGCCCACAGGATCATCTCACACCTGAAGTCCTCAAGGAGCCTCTTTATTATGTGCCACATCCCAGTGTTCTGCTGGATCTCAGCCACTGTTCTAGAGGAGATGTGCAGTGAAGCAGAGAGACGAGAGATTCCCAAGACCATCACTCAAATGTACACACACTTCCTGCTCATTCAGACCAACATCAAACATGAGAAGGACTATGAGAAGAAAGTGAAAGATGAAGACATGATCGTCAAACTGGGGGAACTGGCGTATCGGCAGCTTGTGAAAGGCCACCTGATCTTCTATGAGGAAGACCTGAGCGAGTGTGGCATTGATGTGGCAGAAGCATCAGTTTACTCAGGATTGTGCACTCAGATCTTCAGAGAGGAGTTGGGCTTGTGTCTGGGGAAAGTTTGCTTTGTTCATCTGAGCATTCAGGAACATCTAGCAGCTCTATATGTGCATCTCTCCTTTATCAACAATAACATCAATGTGTTTGACCAGATTACCAAACCAACTAATGGAGGCAAAGTGTCCCTATCTGATCTCCATCAGAGAGCTGTGGATGAGGCTTTACACAGTAGAAATGGGCATCTGGACCTTTTCCTTCGTTTCCTTCTGGGTCTGTCAGTGGAGTCTAATCAGAGTCTCTTACAAGAACTAAAGACACAGACAGCAAACCGCTCTCACAACAATGAGGAAACAGTTGACTATATTAAAGAGAAGATCAGTGAGAATCCCTCTCCAGAGAAATACATCAATCTGTTTCACTGTCTGAATGAACTGGGGGATCTTTCTCTAGTCAACAAAGCTCAACCTCATACGAGCTCATATGGAGGATTACGTGATGTGAAACTCTCCTCGTCTCAGTGGTCAGCTGTAGTGTTTGTGTTGTTGTCCTCAGAGAAGACACTGCAGGAGTTTGACCTGAGGAGCTTAATTGGATACAGTAATGATCTGTAAGTAACACTGAGTGCAATCATTACAGTCTAAAACTTTATGAACAAAGAGAAACTCAGAGATCAGAGGTGTTTAAATCATGGGCTCAGACTGATTTCTGGGATATTGTACATAATTTGCGGGTGTTTCTCAAACCATGGCTGTGTCCAAGCAAGGCTGCATATTCAGTTCAATTCAATTCAATATTTATTTATACAGCCCTTTACAACACTCAAGGTGAACCAAAGTGCTTCCAAAAAAAATAAAAAAAAATAATAAGAAAAAACAAAAACCTATATATATAATCAAAATATATAATAAATGTATGTCACAGAGAAAATATAGAATGATTCAAGAAATGCTATGATATAAAAGCCAGTCTAAATAAATGTGTTTTAAGCTTAGCTTTAAAAGGGCCTAAGTCAGTGATTGTTCGTAAATCGGCAGGTAGCTTGTTAGTCTTGGCCCAGCTATAGAAAAGGCCCGGTCACCCCATAGTATAAAAGTTGATTTGTCTATCTAAAAGTCCTGTTCAATTTTCGCAAAGTTAGTATCTCAGTTGCGTACGGTGGAGCAAGGCAGTTGAGAGCTTTCAAAACAAACATTTAAATCTTAAAGGGGGGGTTAACTGCGATTTCACTTTTTTCATTTTAAATAGTGTGTAATGTTGCTGTTGGTGCACAAACAGTATCTGCAAAGCTGCGGCGCTGAAAGTTCATTGTAAGCAGAGATATCGTCTTTTAAAAATCAGGAAGTATAATGCCTACAAAAACGACTGGATTTGGGACTACAGCTGGGTTTTAGACGTCACTAACCCACACATTTGCATCAACCCCTCCCTCCGGAATATGCAGAAAAGGGCATGGCCATATTTCCGCGATTGTCGAGTGTGTTGTTCACCCAGCTGTCAAGTCTTCTGTGTTCGGGCTTCCCACGGATGCTGTACTTCGTCAACAATGGATACAATTTAAGTTTAATTACGTTCCTGAAAATGACAATCGTAATTTAGCTCTCTGTGCTGCGCATTTACGGAAGACAGCTTCCAGAATCTCCACGAATTCAATGCCGGATTCAACAAGAAACTGTTACTAAAACATGAAGCAGTTCCAACTTTAAAACAAGAGGCAGCAGTTGTTGGGCCACAATCTTTAAGTAGGCTAAGACTTAATCATTTTAAATGTATTTGCATGTATAATTCCAGACATTGCCTTGTGTTTTTTTTTTTTTTTTTTCAAATGCCAGCGCTGGCTGGCTGTAGGCTACAAGTTATGCTATTTTGTGTCTACGACAAATGCGTACAAACATTATTGACCTGAATTTTGTATAAGTACTAATGTTTTAAACGTATTTTTCATGTATATATGCTTTATGATGTTATTTTCGATTTGATCAAGAACGTAATCTAATGCCACGCTGTTTGAGTATAACATTAGTAGCCAGTCAGTTGCTATTGTTGCCAGTCAGATGCTATTGTGTAAAACAAACGTGTATAAAGTTAAAAAATGTAGCATAAACGTTTAGTAAGAGCAGTGTGTGGTGAGGTTCTGTTTGACTCTCTTCATCGCGGCTGTCTCGGTCTGATTATGCCTCAAACTGATACTGCAGTTCGACACATATTTACATCTGGACCGGAGCTCATGACATGCACGTTTCGCCCGTAAAGGTAATGCCCTTTCCCCCCTAAAATCAATTCTAAAAGAAACTGGATGCCTGTGGAGCGAAGAAAGAATTGGAGTTAGATGCTCACGTTTGTGTGTATTAATGAGTGTTAGACTCCCGCATAAAGCGTGTTACAGTAGTCTAATCTTGAGCTAATAAAAGCATTAATAGCTTTTTCAAGATCCGAACAATTTATAAATTGTTTGACCTTGACCAATAGACATACCTGAAAAAAAATTGCTTTTACTACAGTGTCAATTTATTTATCAAATTTCAGGCTACTATCAAAAGTCACACTGAAATTTCTGACAGTCAGTCTAAATTTGAAATTAGTATATTAGGGTCCGAGTTTGCAGACTCACCAAATAAAATATAATTGGTCTTATCTTCATTCAAATGAAGGATTTTTTTTCTAACCATAATTTAATGTCGTCAATGCAATCAATTAGTGATCCAAATGCATCACTACTTGTTGGACTCATCGGCAAATAAATCAGCAAATCATCAGCATAGCAATGACAAGCTATGTTATGCCTGGCTATGATTGACTCAAGGGGCAGCATATAGAGCGAAAATAAAACCGGTCCAAGAATAGAGCCTTGTGGCACCCCGCAGAAAAGAGAAGTAGTAGAAAAGGATGAATTCCCAATCATTACAGAAAAGGTTCTATTAGTCAAGTAAGATGAAAACCACTGAAACGCAGTACCCTTAATGCCAACATAGTGTTTAAGGTGAGACAGAAGGATTGCATGGTCCACTGTATCGAAGGCCGCCGTGAGATCAAGAAGCACTAAAATCTACATCATCAATCATATCTCGACTGCCACGTCATCAAGTGCCTCTGAAGGCCTCGTGACATACTGTCTTTCCACGCGATTCTGAAGACCTCTAAAGTAGTTTGTTTCCATTTACGATGGTTGTGAGTTTCTCTCTTGATAGCATGCGTAGCACTGTTATACCAGGGTGCTTTAGTTTTTTCTCTAACCTTTTTTAACCTAATTGGTGCAACAATATCTAATGTAGGCTACTAGTGAAAATGGTGCTCAAACTGCTAGTCATTTCCTCTAGTTTATCTGTTTGTTTGGGTTCACGTCAATAACGTGGACAACATGTCAAATTACAGCCGTACATAATATGCAAGTTACCATGTAATGATCAGTGACATCACGTTACGGTATAATATCTATATCAGTTGGTTCCATTTGATATAATTAAATTTAGTGTATGATTTAGACGATGAGTGGACCTCTGATGTTTTGCTTGATCCCAAAGGAGTTTAATAAATCTGTAAACTCAGCTCCTAACGCATCATTTGTATTATCTACGTGTATGTTAAAATCTCCAATAATTATTGCTTTATCGACATTGACCAATAGATCTGAGAGAAAGTCTGCAAACTCTTTTAAGGAATTCAGAATATGGCCCGATATGGCTAGAGATAATATGGATTTCCTTCTTACATCTAAGAGCGTAACATTTAGCACAAGTACTTCAAATGAATTAAACCTGTGACATGTTTTCTGAGTAACATTAAGAATATCTTTATAGATTGTGCAACACCGCCACCACGACCGATCAGACGAGGCTCATGCTTAGAACAGTATCCTGGAGGAGTAGATTCATTTAGACCGAAATACTCATTTGGTTTAAGCCAGATTACAGCAAGGCAAAGTACAATGAAATTATTATCTGTGACAATTTCATTTACAATAACCGCCTTAGGTGTGAGCGATCTAATGTTTAGAATACCTAGCTTTAGAAATTATTTTTGTTCAATGATAATGAAATTTTCTGGATTAATTAAAATTCGATTTTTCCTAGATCCCACAGTAGATTTATTGTTTGGCCTCACTAAACAAGGAATATATTCAGTTTCTATATAATGTTCTCTACACTACTTATGATATCAATTAAGTTGAGACAGCAATTAAGTTGTGATTTAGACTGTGAATTACTAGTCAGGTGGTATGTAATGTCTTGGAGATGTCGTCCGACAGAACAGCCGTTCAGATTCTGCTGGGGTGCAGGCCATCAGCACGGTATAGCCTAGGTCATTCCCAGACAAGATTCCAATATTTACAAAGAGCAGTTTCTGTTCTTAAATAATTCTGTTCTTTGTTCTCACTACTGTTGTAGTGTAAATGTAGACTAATAGATCTTGACAAGCGACATTGACAAGAAATAGAGAAAACTAATCTGTGTTGCTGAATACGAGGCTTCTACAGTTATAGATACTAAAACACATCCTTTATAAAGCAGTGTTAAATATAAAAAATATTTGAGAGTATTTATGAAGGTATACTGTATTATTAAGTTATGATGTGAATTATACTATTGTTAGCTTTATTAATTAACTAGTTTATTTTTATGTTCTTTTAGTGTCACACAAAACACTGCAGATGAAGTTCTTCAGAAGCTGACGCCTGTGGTTACAGCAACTAGATCAGCTTTGTAAGTAACACTAAGAAAAAGCATCACTGTTAAAACTTTTTATAACGGTTCTAATTTAAACATTATAAATTAATGGTTTAACAAATAATATGTGTCACAAATCAGCTTTTAAACCCTCCACCTATCTGACCTGATTAATGATCTTCGTAACTGTTTTTATATGATATTTGTGTAAGAAATGTATTTTCAAATATATACATTTATAATATATATAACGATTGATGTTTAGACTTTTTTATATTTATTTTAATTTGATTAAAATGTTAGTACATTTATTTATGTCAATGACATTGTCATTTATTCAGGTAAAAACAGATGTATTTAATATATTTCATTATTAGTTTTACATAATCTTTCTCCCTCACATAGAGACATAATCTCTTAGAATAACAGTTAAACTTGCTGATATGTTTAATTAATTTTTTAAAAAAAGACATATTGCACAAACTATAAACACAAATAAGAAAGACAATGATTCCTAATTTGATCTGAGAAAGTGAAGAGTGTGTCATTGTTCTCTACAGCTTGAGGGATTGTGGTGTCACAGGTGAAGGTTGTGCTGCTCTGGCTTCAGCTCTGAGATCAAACCCCTCACAGCTGAGAAAACTAGATCTCTCATTTGATAAGCTGGGAGACTCAGGAGTGAAGCTGCTTTCTGCTGGACTGGAGAATCCTCTCTGTAAACTGGAGAAACTGTGGTAAGATTATACATGACTATCACATGAAACTGTCACTGTGAATTCAGGGCTAACAGGCTAACTGTTTTTACTAGGAGCGCTGTGGCCCCAGGCTGAACATTTTAGGAGCGCAAGCAGAAAATTTAGTGGCACACCTTACATAAATGGCACTCCGCGGCAACCACACCAACCATAGAACGGCCTATAGAGTGTGTGGTGTGCTCTGTGGCTCTTAGGGCCAGATCGGTGGCTTTACAAAGCTATTTGACAGCATTAGCAGTCACTCCATTTCCCTCGTCCATTTCCTTCAGGACGTCTGCCTGGTAGGCCTGAAGAATGGTAATAGTGTGTATGGCCATGCCTGTCTGACCAGCTGCCATGTAGGATTTCCCAATAAGGCAGAAAGAAGTTCTACATGCTTTAGAAGGAAGGAGGGGACGCGACTTCCAAACGGTGGAGATGACGGAGCTAGGTGATTAGCTAACGTGTCCTCGACCTCTGGAATGCGGAATAGCCCTGCTGCACAGAACCCACAAAGTCAGCAGCTGCTGCATTAGTCAGACAAGCGGAGAAAGGATGCTTCAAGGATCTGGAAATCTCGTGATACAGATCACTGAAAAGGGGCAGCTTTCTTCGCTCTGGCCTATAATTAGTTATTATATTAGAATTCCACGAAGAATTCTTTTATTGAGTTTAGACGACTGTGACTCGTGGGGCTCGTCAGGCCAGTCGATAGCAAGCTTTTCCGTAGCGCACGAAAGCACATCTATAAGTTCCGTGTAAGCCGCAGTAGGCTACGTTTCCTGGCCGCTAGGCGGGATAACGTTGTCGGAAGCTGCAGTATAAATTACGACTTCCAGCCCAAAAGAAACCATCTCGCGTGCTCCCAGTCTGTGGCATAAATAACAGTGCTGATTTGAGTTCTAATGTGCTTTAAAATCATCAAGCACATCCCGTTCCTATTGTTCATTTATCTGTGATTCTTAACCAGTCTAAAGTTTCAGTAACTTTAAGCAATTCCCTCAAAATGTTTACAAACACATTAAGCTTACACATGCACAGACGCAAACAAACACACATACACTAGGGCTGGGACCTATCTCCTGATTCAATATTATTACAATACTTGAGTACCGATACAATATGTATTGTGATTTTTAAGAATTGCGATTTTTTTTTTTTCTATCTAAAGTTGATTTACTCTATTTTGATCACTAGACATCACTGTTTATATGTGAACATTCAACTTTTTATTCCATTACTTCTACTTCTACTCTACTTTAAGCTGTTTCATGACAACTCTCTCTGGGTCAGCGGCAGCGCCAACACAGATTTAAAATGTTGCGATATGATTTGGTCAAAGGTTTAATAGACAGAGGAATTGGAAGAAGATTGTGTGTGTGTTTGAATGGAGATCACTGTATTTTAAAGATGAATCGGACAGCTCTACTGTCTTATCTCTCTCTCAGCATATGAGTAGTGCGAGGGCTTTTCAGTGATTCAGTCTCACACCATTTCCACAGCGCAGTCTCATCCCAAGACGTCATATAACTGACGTCTTGGAACGTCTTTTGACCATACGTCAACATCCGCCTTTTTAGGTTACCCTTTAATGTCGGTTAGATGACGTTATCGGATCCTAACTCTACCACAGACCTAAACCTAACCCTAAACCTACCCCGTCACCTAACTGACGTTAAAGGTAAAGTGTCAGTTGTATGACGTCCCAGGATCGTCATGTAACTGACGTTAAAGAGTTCCCTAAAAAGGCGGATGTTGACGTATGGTCAAAAGACATCCCAAGACGTCAGTTATATGACGTCTTGGGATGAGACTGTGTTAGCTTCCACACATCCACTTAAATTATATATTACGACACTCATAGATAACGACACGTTTCAAGAGTGGCTAACTTCTGTCAACCTCGTCTATAAGCAATGACAAAAATAAAGTAATTTAATTTGAATCAATATCAATTATGGAATAAATAAAAAATATATTTTTTAAAAATGTAAACCACAAAATTGCTATAATTATGTGAATCGATTTTTTCCCCCAGTCCTAACACACACACACGTTCCTTAAAATGTTTACAAATACATTAAGCTCACACACGCACACACACACTTAATGTTGTGTTTCCATATTTTATGATTTTCCAAAGAAATAATTATGTTATTAAAAATAATATTTTTATACTATACAATCTGTATATTAAGTCCCGTAATCCTAATTGATGTAATTAAACAACATGAAGTAATGAATATATATATATATATATATATATATATATATATATATATATATTTGTATATCATATTGACATTATTATGTTATTTATTGTTTAAGTGGTCATGTTTATCTTAGATATAGGCTTAATGTGTGTCATTGTTCTCTATAGGTTGGACGAGTGTGGTGTCACAGATGAAGGTTGTGTTGCTCTGGCTTCAGCTCTGAGATCAAACCCCTCACATCTGAGAAAACTGGATCTGTCTCATAATAAACTAGGAGACTCAGGAGTGAAGCTGCTTTCTGCTGTACTGGAGAATCCACACTGTAAATTGGAGACACTGAGGTAAGATCATCTCTATCATAAAGATTTGGAGTGAATAAGGATTAATAAGTAGATAGTTTATACAATATATCTTTGGCATAAGACCGCGTCCAAACCAGACTCAATGCGATAAGATTCCAGCAAAAAATAATGACTTTCCACACTAGACGTGACGCAACAATATCAATCAAAATTAATTCACAGCTGATCAGAACAGTGTGTGGGCGGAATCTCACGGTGAGTGCACAGCACCAGAGGGTAATCTTGACGGCAATTGCAAAAACTTGGATACAGACATTCCAAGTCTCCCGGAAGTTCCGCTTATTGATAGCGTCTCCCTGATGCCCGCAAATTATTTCAAATCTCCCGGAATCTAGAGCGAGATAGAACTTATACTGCGCCATAATATACTTAGCACGCATGCAGAGAGGGAGAGAGCGAGAGACCTTGGCAGTGTGCCTCACGAAAGTTAGTTTGTTGTTCCAGCCTAGCATTGCAGAAACCGTTTCTAAAATATAATCGTCGCCGTCAAAGCCGGTTAGGACAAAAACGCTGATTAACATGGACAAGACACCTTTCATCACGTGTCGTTTGTACTGTAGTTAGGACACGCCGTAAGGATTAATATGTAGAGTAGATAGTGTATAGAATATATGTTTGGCGTAAGCCCCATCCGGTGGTTCAGCGACAGATTCCTGCTTGAACCGTCAGATCCTGCCGGCGGTAGAAGACAGCGGTGAGGAGTCTCCCTTAAGAGGAACATTTACATCTCACTATATTATTATCCCACAAAACCAACAGTTAAATAAACCGGACAAACTACAAACCAGACAACAGATGCAGGATACAGTGAAGAGGGTTTTTACAGCACAAATGTTTGGTGTAAATCAACTTGCCTTGTAATGCTTGAGCAAACAGACCCTTGCAAAAGCGTGAGCATTTCCTCAAAATGTGTGTGTGCAGCTGAAAAGAGGGAAGTGGTGTGTGTTTCACCTGAACCAGGACTGACTCCAGATCAGATTTATCACTACATGATTATCATGGCCAAAATAACACACAATATCAATATATCACCATAACTATAGAAATCTTGAATGAAAAAAAAAAATAATGCTATCAGTCAAATTCATCTTTACTTTGTTTATTTTTTGTTATTTTTGAGAGAGAAAAGAATCACTCCATCACACACAGTACAAAAGGAACAATTACACTTAATGTGACCAGTTTGAAATTACGGTGACAGTTTATCACAAGTGTACAGTAACACAGCGCTTATAAATCATTTTCAAACTATTAGTTTATAGTTAATGAATAGTATATAATAATATAATACATTTATATATAATAATATAATATATTTATATTATTATTAATATAATAATAATAATATAAAATATTAAGAGACTATATACAAATACTGAGTTCTTCTTTCACTGTCACTGTAATTAACAAAGTATTATTGTTTAATTAGCTTAATTTATGTAAAGAGTTAGATAATGTTTTGTTAACCATGTATTAATCATCAACAGTTCTCACTTTAGATTAGGTCATGAAAAATCAGAAAATGTCATTAAGTGCAGGCTTTATTGGACATTACAGGCTTTATTGGACATTAATTACATCAGCATTAAAGGGTTAGTTCACCCAAAAATGAAAATTAAGTCATTAATTACTCACCCCCATGCTGTTCCAACCCCGTAAGACCTTCGTTCATCTTCGGAACACAAATAAAGATATTTTTGATTGAATCTGAGAGCTGGATCAGTCCTACATTGAATGCCTAAGGGACTGGCTCTTGACGGCCCAGAAAGTCATTAAAGAAAAGGTTTAAATATTCCATGTGCCTACAGCGGCTCAATTATACGTTTATCAAGCGACTTAGGCAGCCTATGTAGGACTGATCTAGCTCTCAGATTCAATCAAAAATATCTTTATTTGTGTTCCGAAGATGAACGAAGGTCTTACGGGGTTGGTACAGCATGGGGGTGAGTAATTAATGACTTAATTTTCATTTTTGGGTGAACTAACCCTTTAAGAGTTCCTTAAAATTTTTAAAAATATATTAAGAAAACACTTTTTCAATTCAAAACAATTTCATATCGACAGCATTATGTTATTTATTGTTATGTTTATCTCTTTCATTGTTCTCTACAGGTTGAGGAAGTGTGGAGTCACAGGGGAAGGTTGTGTTGCTCTGGCTTCAGCTCTGAGATCAAACCCCTCACACCTGAGTGAACTGGATCTGTCATTTAATAATGTAGGAGACTCCGTGAAGCTGCTGGAGGATCTGAGGGATGATCCACATTATAAACTGGAGAAACTATGGTAAGAATAGCTCTTAACGATTTTCATTGTCCTATTTTAATTTAAAGTTTACTCACTAGGAATAAAAGTAAAGGTTCAGGTTCAGTAACTGTGTGTGTGTGTGTGTGTGTGTGTGATAATGAGTCTTAAAGGTCGAATACTTTTACTACAGCTATTATAGGTTTTTACTATTACAGCTATCGAGATTAACGAATCATGAGAAGTTTTTTAATTATTTAGATCTATTCCCATATATAGTGTAATGTAGACAGAAAAAGAGGTTAGAAATTTTCTTGGTTCAATTTGCACACTGAATTGCACCAGCAATCTCCCGTCGTCAATCTCGCCTAGGGCAACCAAAGGGATAGAGCCGACCCTGTGTATAAGACAAATGTGTATAAAGTTTTATTTTTAGGCCTACAATAGCTTTTTTATTACTTTGCAACAGGTTGTCACATGTACACCTAAAAAATGATACACTGAGTGAACTAAGTTTTGTGAATAGATAAACGGTTGTTCATTATATCGATAAAACAAGAACTTTAAAATACGTTATTACTCAGACATTTATTCAGTTTCAGTTATATTAAATATCAGGAGAAAACCGTATCTCAAAAGCTAACAAACAGCAGTAGTAGCATTTTCAAGTAACAGCTATCGAAATTCTTATATAATAGGCTAACAGTAGAATAGAATAGAATAGAATAGAATAATAATTTTTAAAAATTACCGTTCTGAAATGTTTCATAAGAGCCGTTTTTGGGGAGGTTCTGCTTGACTATCTTCACCGTCGCATTCTGGGTTTGATTCTGGCTCATACTGATCCTGCAGTTTTGACACCATTATTTACAAGTTTTCTGACATCGTGCACTACAGTTTAGCCAATCACAACACACCAGCCCAAACTAACCAATCTGAGCCCATTGCCTGTTTCTGGGGGAGTGGTTCCATAGTCAACCGGTCGTTCAAATGATAGAGGAGAAAGAGGCTTACAATAAAGGGGGAATTTATGAAAAATAAGACTTTTAAAAACAAACAAACATGAAGACATTTTATATTGCACGTAAATACAATCATGCAAAGAAAAAAAGCAGTAAACCACCCCTTTAAATCTGTAGTGAGTGTAAGGATGATTTCTGCTGGTTCTGGATCAGCTGTCCAAAAGTGACCTTTCATGTGCTTTTCATTTTGTCTCATTTCAAGTGACTTCGAGCATCAGATAGAAGCTATATTTTCATGTTTGAAAAGAAATATATGTAGATTATCTAGTTATTTTTCTTATGAAAAGATGAGACAGATGTAATATCTCATACTGAATATGTGACTGTTTTATTTTAGGATCAGGTATTAGAGGACAGTCTGATGTTCTGCTGATCATCTGATGGTAAATAAGGATCCACTACAGAGACTCACAGTCAACAGAATCAACAGAGACTGAAGATACAGTGACTTCACTGTTAGAAATTAACACTTCATTTAGAGTTCAACGATCCTCTGACAGACCTGATGAGGCGGCAGTGAAACACCTTTTATTTCACAGCAAATTACACATTCTCTCTCATAGATTAACCATTTTATTTGTATAAATGCACAGTATAAACTTAAAAATTTAAATATAGAGCCTGTATGTGTTTGTGTTGAATTAATTTTTCATAATAATGAGAAGAAAAAAAGTTCAAGCAATGTGTCAGCCCCTGTGTGACAAGTGATTCTTCACAGAAATAATGAGCTTTAGAGATTTAGTTATTATGAGCTGATGTTTGTTAGTGTCTCACTATGGCCAACTGGACATGTGCAGAGATCCAACTACATGTCCACAGTATATCTGTGTCCCGATGTGGAGGATTTCACCTCAGACTTCTTCTCTACAACCTAACATGTTGTCAATTTGCCCCTTTTCTTTAATTTGACCTTTTTGAAGATATAATTGAAATTAAGAAGCTTGCCTGCCATAAGTCTCTGCTTCACAAAAGATTGAGCTGAACGTACCACGAAGAAGTCTTCTTTAACCTAATTACCTTAAGTATGAATATTTAATTGCTTTTTAGAATAGATTTGACTTACTTACCGAATAATTAAAATGAGGTAAAGGGTGTTTAAAATTGCACAACATAAAACAGTTTCAATGGACACACAACCACGTGAGTCCTTTCCTTAGGATGTGTTAACTTTTTTCGACAATTATATTTATTTGAATTGTTTGGATTGGATATTGTGGGAAACTTAAACCGTATTAACCCTTTGTAGTCTGCATTTCTATATGAATAAACTCCCATCTAGGAAAAAACAAATACATGAACGACCAGGTTATCTGCCTGTCTAACTGCAAATATCTGGTGGTTTAAAAATATATTTGCTTTCGCATAACAAAAACAACAGCATAAACTGGAAGCGAAATGTAGAAAGACATACAGAAACATATTTTTCATGAACATATACGCTTATAAAATATTCCGATTTCTTTTTTCTAAAATTCACATTTCAATCACACTTATACAGTATGAAATCCATATTTTATTTCCCCAAATAATTGTAATCTAGAAAGTATAAAAACTTATTTACAGTCTTGTCCACTCAAAAGTAAATGTATTATTAGGGTACACTGAGTACAGTTGAGACAGCTTGCGCGTGCAGCAAGCACAAGTTGTGCAGATTAGTGTCCTCTTTTATTGTGGGAAATTTGATCAATGGACACATCTCCGAAGATATCGAAAAAAAAAAAATCTATATATTGTTAAATATATTGTTTCTTAAATATGTTGTTTTTATACATTTTAACCAGTGCCAATTTAAATAAAATTAATAAATTTAAATGGATGAATAAACAAACTTGTCGCCCAATTGTTATTTTCTTTAGGCCTATTTGCTTTTATATTTGCAATGAACCGTTAGTTACCTTTACATCATTAAAAATGGGTGTCTCAACAAACATCCACAAACACCCACAAGACAAAGTTGAGACAAAAAGCACCTTATTTTTATAAGGAAAATATAAAATAGCCTACTTATAGGTATTATTGATTGATAATATCTTAGTCTAATGAAGCTAATGAAATGTAAATCCCTTCTTTTCAGTCGTGTGAAAATCAAAACGCAAAAAGTGTCTGAACTGTACTCAGTCTATATCATAAACTGATTGTTCTGTCCTTTATGCTTGTGGCCAGCGCGCGTCACCAATCCAGTATACATCTCTCGCTGCTATATGGGTGATTTGAGGATTAAATATAGGATACATGAATGATTGATAATGTTAAACTTGGTTGGTGCTAAATTAAAATTCTGGGACACACATGAACCAAATCTAATGAGTTTTCTCTTCTTATCTCCACTTGTTTGTGTTTTCCAGTTACTTTCGTTTTGGTCTTCTTGGGTTTTACTGGCGGGTTTTGAACCAGCTGAATGTGTGCTTACCGCCCCCTGCTGGAGCTTTAATATGATTTAGCCACTGATCTATACAGAATGACATTATAAATTACAAATATTAGCCGAAGTGATATTTTACAGTGACTTACATGTTACATTTGACATCTTTGTGTTTCACTTCAATAATGTGTTGATATTCATATTCATATTTTCATAAAAAACATGTTCATCTGTATCTTCTTTAACTCTGCTGTGTATCGTGACAAGACGTGAAATAATCACTTTGGTGCACTTTTGAAAACGCGTAGAGGTCACGGTTTAAACCTCCTCAAACGTGAAACTTACACTTAAACTGAAACTTACTTATTGGTTTTCATTAAACTGAGAAAAATGGAATTTTGTTTTATTGACGATCACTAAGAAATGGTCTAATATTTAAAATGCAAAAAACATTTATTATTTTCAAGGTGAACAGGATTGACTTGCCTCGATCCACGCTGAAAAAAACGTCTAAATGTCACATTTTTAATGAAGCAGCCTAAATAGTCCACTTTGGAAAATGTGTAGATGTCACGGTTTAACCCCCTCAAACGTGAAACTTACACGTTTGCGTTAACACGCTCCATTGGAGAGATATCCGGATGTTTATTCGCCTCTGCCATAACGAGCTATTGGTTTTCATTAAATCGAGAAAATGGAATTTTGTTTTATTTACGATCACTGAGAAATTTTCTATTATTTAAAATGCAAATATATATATATATATATATATATATATATATATATATATATATATATATATATATATATATTATTTTCAAGGTGAAAATGATTCATTTGCCTGGATCCACGCCGAAGAAAACGTCTAAATGTCACATTTTTAATGAAGCAGAGCCTAATGAGTAAAATATGAAACAAAGTGGCCTAAACAATATTTCTTCAAACCGGTATCGTGACAAGACGTGAAATAATCACGTTAGTCCACTTTTGAAAACGTGTAGATGTCACGGTTTAAATCCCCTCAAACGTGAAACTTACACTTAAAACCATCACGACCTATTGGTTTTCATTAAACCGAGAAAAATGGAATTTTCTTTTATTGACGATCACTGAGAAATGGTCTAATATAAAATGCAAAAAAAAAAAATTTTTATTATTATTATTATTTTCAAGGTGAAAAGGATTCATTTGCCTGGATCCACGCCGAAGAAAACGTCTAAATGTCACATTTTTAATGAAGCAGCCTAAATAGTCCACTTTGGAAAATGTGTAGAAGTCAGATTTTCATTAAACCGAGAAAAATTGATATAAAACATATAAGTTAAAATACATTAATGACTCCTTATAACGTTCGTCTCTTATAATAAACTGATTTTCTCTAATTTGTAACCAGGCACTAAGCGTTTACCCATAAAACTAGCTTTGAACCAATCGGATCGCTTGGGTCCTAAGGTGGGACTCATCTTTTCAGGGGGACTCTTTTTTTATTTTATTTTTTTTATTTCCAAAATTATATATTAATACATTAGAAACAACAATTCACATATATTTTCCAAATTATTCCTACGCATCATGCAATATGAAACATTGAAGTTAACATTCTTATCAATGAAATTAAAGAACATTAGGATTACATATAAAAAATAAAAATAAAAAAAGAAACATAACATAACATAAAGGAGGTACTATACATTTATAGTTACATTAAATAAAAGGAGTTCAATTCTTTGAAGATGTCCATCGTTCTGGTTGCTTTGCGATTTGAGAGACCTTTCAGTGTTTCAAAGTAAATTTTCAAGTCAGCTTTAAAGTGGTAAATGTTAGGTGTCCTTCCAGACCATTTATGTATGTAAAATTTACCAAGAAATAAGATCAAATTTAACATAAAAATGAGACTCTTGTTTATATCTTTTTTACCATAATAAAAAAAAAAACATCTCTTTCTTCAGGGGGACTCATCTCTTCACCACACCGGAAGTGTCCGACTGCACACTCACGGAATACGGATAAGAAATCCAAAATGGCGGCCACGTGCAACTAGCATAGAGGCAACTAGCGGAGAAGATGCTCCACTGATGATGATTGACTGTGTTGCTACGGTTATATCTTTTTTGCAGGTAAGATTACTTGTGTCTATTATAAGTCAAAGGGGTCCACCAACAGTTATGTTCAGTATTTGAGTATTTAGGATTTATGCTAAGTAACGTAAGTTTTGAGCACGATGTTATCACCCGTGGATAGAGCGTGATCAGAAACAACGCGGCAATGAAACTTCGTATGTGAAACGATAATTGGTATTATGCAATGGAGATGGAAAGACAGTATGCACAGTACTGTTATTTAGAGGTTGTGTGATATTGATGGGTAAAATAATAGTTTAAGTGACGCGAGTTCAGTAACACACGTGGAGTTCGCGGGTGTCCGCCATTTTGCGCAAGTTGCATGCAGCGGGGACATTAGAGTTAAAGGGCAACTCCTAGGGCTGTAACGATACACCAAACCCACGATTCGGTTCGTATCACGATTTTTGACCCACGATTCGATTCGTATCGCGATTCTATCACGGGGGCGGGTTGGGGTGAAAAATAGATTTCGAGAGGAAAAAATATACAGGTATTTTTATTAAATAACATTTGGAAAAACGTATAGAATCTGAACACCAAAAAAACAATAATAACTATGCAAATTATTAAACTAAACTAGGCAGTGTAGGCTGCTTTTGGGTTGTTTTCTGTGCTCTAACTATATATGTTTTATAAGGCTATACCCTTCTTGTTTTGAACTTCATGCATGTGTATTGCATGTTAAACAAGTATATAATGTAATGATAACAAGACTGTTTTATTTTGGTGATGATGTGTAGCCAGATCGCGTGCGATTACCTGCGTCTGTCTTTGAAGTCGTGAAAAGGTTCCCAGATAGCACAAGGCTGTTTGATGTCCTATTTACATCTGGAAGACGTATTTTAAAGAGTGTTTGCTCATCTGCAAGACGTCTATATAACTATTCATATCGGCGAATTACAATGTTTGATAAAGATGGGTTTCATTAGTCTTTATGTTCCTGCAATTTTACTGTATCATTTCATTGAGAAATAATATTTTAACATTAGACCACTTTTATTCTTTCAGTATACAGTCTGTAACAATCTGTTTCTAGCAGCAAAATGTCAGTGCATTTTAAAATGTCAGTGCCATTGTTTTGTCTCAAGATGCACATTAGTAATGTTTTTTTTTTTTTGGAAGGACCACACTTGCGGTCTTTGCACTTGTGTACTTGCACGATGTAGGTATTTCCTGCGTTTAGCCCAAGTGTTCAAGTAGGTGTGATGACTAGAACTTTTGATTACCCAATGGGACACAAAAATGCAAGTGTTTACAGAGCTTTATTTAATTTTTTAAATCAACAATGTCTGGTTAGTAGTCCCAATGTAACAAAAAGCATAATTAAAAATATGGTGCTTTTAATTAAGTGATTTAAAAAGCAGCTGCAAATGTATAAAATACACATACCATACTCATCTTTGCAACATTATAATGACACTTTAACAATGTGTTTTTCTACCAAATTACATGTAAAATGTAGTTCATTTAACTTACAGTGGAATGTTTTCCTCATCATCTTGTGATTTCAGTGCATGTGAATTCCCGCACCTAATGCATGATGGGATACGCTCCAATGCGGTATTCAAGATAGTGTACATTTAGTGTGTGTTCAGGGCATTGCGCGGATAGTAACAATCGGTGTTGAGTGTAGTTCACCCAAAATGAAAATCACTGTATGCAAAAAAATTCAAGTTTATAGAGTTTTAGTGTCGGTGGTACTACATTAAACTACTGTATTATGTTGAGTATAATAAAGCAATGAGGGGATATTTGTCAGTCCTGATAATGCCAAATGTCCTATGTTACCAATAAAATTGCAAGCATATTCATCTAAATATAATTCTGTATTATTTTCAGCTTCAGAATCATGAATTCTTTTTATTCCGGTGTCTGTGGTCCTGTGCATTGGTTTCCCAGCACCAAGTCCAAACCTTTTCATTTCCACTCCCAATGTAATACCAAATTTAGCATTTTAGTCAACAGTAATTTCTTTGTTTACCTTTTACCATATGTCTTGCAATATTGCAATATCATTCGATATTCGGAGTTTACTATTATGATATATATCGAATCCTAACATGAGGGTATCGTTACACCCCTAGCCCAAAAGCTACTTAAATGCCCTAATTGAACAAAGGCCTATTCCTGGCTTAATCCAAGCCCTGTCTGTGTAATCAGACTTTTGAGATTAATTAACTTGAAAGTTACTTTACTAGATAGAAAAGGTGGGCATAAACATTTAAAATGTGTAAATTAGTATAAAAACAAACTCAGTATGTGTTTTCTTATTGATTTTTGCCAGATCTCCTCCTTCAGTGAAGCTCCTCCCACTGCAGTTCACCAATAAACACTGGAATATTCCCCTCAGCTACAAGTGAAGACGAGCATCAAACCATCAGGAAGAGCCGACACAAACACAGAGTTTATTGAAGGACAGTGAGAACATGAGATCCAGAACACTGCAGAATGAAACATACTGAAGAACAAAGAGGTTGGTGTTAATTCTTGATTCTTTATTAAAGGCACAGTATGTAAGTTTCGCCACTAGAAGTCGCTTATTCTAAACAAAGGCATAGCTTGATGATGCCGTGAATGAGCGTGGAATGGAGGTCTCCAACCGACCACCGCTTCGTCAGAGCGACCGGCCCCCCGCCCACTGACTGGTCCCCGGACACGCCCCCGTCCCACAAACCCACTATTTGTCCAATAACCCACTATATTTTTTAAAGTTTTTCCGCAGTTCATGCAATAAGCTGCAATTGGACGCGATCCCACCGGCAATCTATTGAATGGGGATTTGGGGGAGTATTTTTGATAGACATTTTAATTAAAGTTTCTGTCGTGATAAAAACTATTTTCCCGCACTCAGCTAGGGCCCCTGAGTCCGTAGCACCAAGCGCCATCCCATAATTCCACCGACCACGAACCCAATGGCAAAAATGCTACGTGGGATCTCAAAATCTCAGCTCTGGAAGGGTCTAGAGCCTCCATTTTTGCACTCAGGTCTAAGTCTCATGGCCCTCTATCAGAATCCAGAGTTTCAAGAAGATTGGAGAAACTTATTTTTTGCACCAAAAAAAAAAAAAAAAACGACAGGGGTACCACTGTCGTTTTTTTTTTTTTCGGGTGGAAATTTTGAGTTACTCTGATCTTCTTGAAACTCTGGATTCTGATAGAGGGCCATGGGACTTAGACCTGAGTGCAAAAATGGAGTCTCTAGACCCTTCCAGAGGTGAGATATTGAGATCTCACGTAGCATTTATGCCATTATAAATATCTCAATATCTCAGCTCTGGAAGGGTCTAGAGACTCCATTGTTGCACTCAGGTCTAAGTCTCATGGCCCTCTATCAGAATCCAGAGTTTCAAGAAGATCAGAGAAAATCAAAATTTCCACCCGAAAAAAAAAAAAAAAACGACAGTGGTACCTCTGTTGTTGTTATTTTCGGGTCGAAATTTTGAGTTTCGATATCTCAGCTCTGGACGGGTCTAGATCCTCCATTTTTGCACTCAGGTCTAAGTCCCATGGCCCTCTATCGGAATCCAGAGTTTCAAGAAGATTGGAGAAACGTATTTTTTGCACCCAAAAAAACAAAAATTTTGAAAAATTTTGAGTTGCTCTGATATAGGCAAGGTCTGCTCTCTCCCACGCACGTTTACCGCTTTACCGTTAACCGTTTTATACCTCGACGGTTTATTTTCCAGGAGTTATTGTTCGGCTTAAGCAAAATGTGGGTTTCTATTATACTCCAGCGGCAAAGCACAGCTAAAGCCTTTAATATCCATTTATGAAGATATTCATTTCATATTCAGCGAAATTCATGAGGTAGAAAATGTTATTATAGAGCCCATGAAAGCCAAAATGAGCCAATTGAGAAAGAAAGTTTGCATGTGCCTTCTGTGAGCACCGTCTCTCCAACCAAATGCCAAAAGTATTTTTTTCCAAAAGGAAGTCTACTGTTTTCATGACCATTGTCTTTTCACACAAAATGACTTGATTATCAGAAAACCTGATTAGCAAAGCCCAACTCATGCCATAGGTTGCAGTGTAGGGCTGTATTTTCATACCTGTAGGTCATTTTCTTTGTTCTGTTATGGCAAAAATCCTTTCCAACATCATCACTGCGTAAGAGACACTCAGAGTCAAATTAATGAAATAAAAGAAGTACTTTATTCTTGCAAGAAGGTTCAGTCTGACACACAGAAGTAACGCTGTGGTGAGTGACACCCAGTCTGCCCCCTCCACATAGCTTTTATACTCAAACTCAAGGTTTCAAGTTGTACAAGTTAGCGCCTGATAAGGAAGTCTTACACTGCTGCAGAAAAGGTCAGCACTTGCTGACCGGCCTAGTCAGGATGACATCTGGGGTCAAAGGTCTTCTTTCCACCTGTTTCTATGTTTCCCCATGCATGTTCCTCATGTAGGACTCGTAAAAAGCACATGCTGTACTCATGCATTTTGCTCAACACAAATCTATTTCTATCAAATCATTCATTGATCAACTTCTAATAATTAACTCTTAATAATTACTATAGAATCAAGCTAACTTAAAATTTTTCCACAACAGTTCTGAAGCACGGATTTAATTTTTAACTCGTTCGGTTTGCTTTAACAAGGCAACATTTCAAAACAGCGTACCAAAATGTGTTTATGCAAGCCACGTGTATAAAACGATCGTCTTATTGGTCAGAGTTCAACCAAAGAGTATAGAAGAACAAGAAGCAAAACTCTGATGCTTTTTTGGTAAAGGCCACTAGGTGGCGCTTCAGGAGCGCGGCCGCCATTTTGGGGTGAATATTCCAACTGGAGTTACTGGACAACAGCATAGATAACAGTTTTTTGAGGTAGTTTTTTCTTCTAATTTTTCCCAAGCGGCAAAATTCTAATCTGAAAAATGAAGCCTACCCGGAAGTGGGAAAAACTGCAATACATCGAAAATCCGCTAGAGGTCGGTCCCAAAAGGGGGTGAATATCCATAGACCTCACATTAAAATGTCCGTTTTCACAGCATCAATTCATATGTTTACAGTTTGACTTTTATTGTATTTTTCGATAGGTTCCGAGTGCCTGACAACTGTGAGGTGAGTGAATTTTTTCTAACTCGTTAGTTTAGATCGTATTTGGATGTAAAATGTATGAAAAATAAGGGCGGTTAACTTTGATTGACAGCTGATAACGGGCTGCGCCGAGTGGAATTGGACGTCTTGGCCATGATCTGACACGACGCATCTCTGTATCCTTTCTGAAACATTTGTATTTCTGAACATTTATATTTTGTATTTCTCAAGATGGCGCCGCCCATACCCCCCATAAACAGCCTCAAACCTGTTCTTCAGAAAGTCTATGAGTGACGTCACAGACGCTTTGTCCATTTTTTTTACAGTCTATGGTATTTCCATTGTATGCAACTTTACACATTTACTACTTCTATTAGTTACCAACTCCATTAGGCCTGAAATATATTTTGTACGTTTTAATCCCCTGGATCATGCTACAAACATGATGATCATTGATGCGCTGTGTCCGTTATCCTATGACTTTAATTGCCACTTTGAACAGTGGCTGTGTTTTTTTTTTGTTTACATAGTTTTGTTTTAACGGTCATTAATATAAGATAATACTGCAAAATACTTGTGTTGCAATGGAGCGTTCACTTCTTGTCAATATACGTTCTTTGGTTCAACCGTTTTCATTCCTCAAGATGGACAGAGATAATCGCTCCGCTGGCTTTGTTTATTCGAATGTAGCCTTGATTCCTGCTCTGACTGATAAATTAAATATTAAAAAAATATATTACATTTATGAAGCAAGTTAGGCTTCGTCAAGACCGCATTCTTGCAACACGGAATCCTGCACACGTTTCTCTTATGAACTGTCTGAGATTCATTCTTTGGTAACACGTTACTTGAAGGGGTATGCATAAGACTAACATGATGTATGTTATGAATATGAAGGAAGGTTTATGCATGTTTGTGACAACTGTCATTAAGTGTCTTTTGCTCAGTTATGAAAGTTTTAATGCAAATATGACATTGTTTGAGATGTCTTTGTTATGACACCTTGACATTTACCAAGCAGGGATGGAAATCAACTCTTTTGTCCACCGGCGGCCACTGTGGATTTCTAAATCGACCAGCCACTCGACGTTTTTACTAGCCACTTTCTTGTTTTTAACCGACAATGTGTAACTGGTAACACTTTACAATAAGGTTCATTAGTTAATGTATTTACTAACATGCACTAACCATGAGCAATACATTTGTTACTGCATTTGTTCATCTTTGTTAATGTTAGTTCATGAAAACACAGCTGTTCATTGTTTGTTCATGTTAGTTTACGGTGCATTAACTAATGTTAACAAGATTTTAATCAAGTATTAGTAAATGTTGAAAATAACATTAACAAAGATTAACAAATGCTGTATATGTGCTATTCATTATTAGTTCATATTAACTAATGTAGTTAACTAATGTTAACTAACGAACCTTATTGTAAAGTGTTACCGTGTAACTGCATGTGAAAGTTAATGTGTATCTACATGTGAGTTAATGTGTAACTGCATGTGTGAGTTAATGTGTAACTGCATGTGAAAGTTAATGAGTAACTGCATGTGAAAGTTAATGTGTAACTGCATGTGAAAGTTATTTAGTAACTGCTGTGGAAGTTGATGTGTAACTGCAGTGAAAGTCTATGTGTAACTACAGGTGAAAGTCGGTGAGTAAAGTGCATGTTACTGTTGATGAGTATCTGCAGATGAAGTTTATGAGTAGCTGCAAGTGGAAGTTAATGTGTAACTGCTGGTGAAAGTTATTGAGTAAATGCTTGCGAAAGTCATATGTGTAACTGCGTGTGATAATTAATGTGTAACTGCAGGTGAAAGTACGAGTAACTTGAGGTGAAAGTATGAGTAACTTGCAAGCGAAGTTAACGTGTAACTGCAGTGAAATGGTGAGTAGCTGTACGTGAAGTTAATGAGTAACTTGCAAGCGAAGTTAATGAGTAGCTGCATGCGAAAGGCAACGAGTAACTGCAGTGAAAGTTAATGTGTAACTGCATGCGAAAGCTAATGTGTAACTGCAGTGAAAATCGATATGTAACTGCATCGGAAAATGTCCAGTAGCTGCATGCGAAAGGTAACGAGTAGCTGCATGTGAAAGACGAGTAGCAAGCATCTGAAAGGTAATGAGTAACTGCAAGCGAAGTTAACCGGTAACTGCATGTGAAAGTCTATGTGTAACTGCATGAGAAAGTTGATGTGGAACTGCATCTGAAAGTTGATGAGTAATTTGTAAGCGAAGTTTATGAGTAGCTGCATGTGAAATGATAAGTAACTGCACTGAAGTTAATGAGTAACTTGCAAACGAAGTTAATGAGTAACGGGCATGCGAAAGGCGACGAGTAACTGCTTGTGAAAGTTGATGTGTAACTGCATGTGAAAGCTAATGTGTAACTGCAGTGAAAATCGATAGGTAACTGCGTGAGAAAGTTGTTGAGTAATTGCAAGCGAAAGTTAACGAGTAGCTTCATGTGAAAGTTAACGAGTACCTGCCTGTGAAAAATGATGAGTACCTGCATGTGAAATGACGAGTAACAGCATGCGAACGATAATGAGTAACTGTATGTGAAAGTTAATGTGTAACTGCATGTGAAAGTTAATGAGTAACTTTATGTGAAAGTTAATACTGGTAGGTAGGTTAATGTGTAACTATGTGAAAGTTAATACTGATAGGTTGGTTTGTGTAGCTATGTGAAAGTTAATACTGATAGGTAGGTTAATGTGTAACTGTATGTGAAAGTTAATGTGTAACTGCATGTGAAAGTTAATGAGTAACTTTATGTGAAAGTTAATGTGTAACTGTATGTGAAAGTTAATGGGCTATATGCACGCATAAGTTCCGCATTTGACGTAAGGATGCTCGTCCATTTCCGGTTGTGGAGATTAAAGCGGAGGAAAACCGGAGAAAACGGGATTATGGCAGAGTCTTCAATATTTACTGTCCTCCCGTCTTTGAAACGAAACATACATACGTTTAGATGTAATTTTATATATAGTTATGTTTATTTAATATAATTTTTAAAAGAAGTAAACACAACGAGGGTGTCTGTTTTATCTGTTTTTGTGACTAACGTTTCATTAGTATAAACCATGGAGTATAAAATTTCAATATAAATCTGGTATTGCATTGGACTCTACGATGCGGAAGTTATCGAACATCCTTAATCCTTCACGGAAATAACGCCGTGCATAGAGCCCATACTGGTAGGTAGGTTAATGTGTAACTATGTGAAAGTTAATACTGATAGGTTGGTTTAATGTGTAACTATGTGAAAGTTAATACTGATAGGTAGGTTAATGTGTAACTGTATGTGAAAGTTAATACTGGTAGGTTGGTTAATGTGTAACTGTATGTGAAAGTTAATACTGGTAGGTAGGTTAATGTGTAACTATGTGAAAGTTAATACTGATAGGTAGGTAGGTTAATGTGTAACTGTAAGTGAAAGTTAATACTTGTAGGTAGGTAGGTTAATGTGTAACTGCATGTGAAAGTTAATACTGGTTGGTAGGTAGGTAGGTCAATGTGTAACTGCATGTGAAAGTTAATACTGGTAGGTAGGTAGGTTAATGTGTAACTGCATGTGAAAGTTAATACTTGAAGGTAGGTAGGTTAATGTGTAACTGCATGTGAAAGTTAATACTGGTAGGTAGGTTAATGTGTAACTGCTTGTGAAAGTTAATACTTGTAGGTAGGTTAATGTGTAACTGCATGTGAAAGTTAATACTGGTAGGTAGGTAGGTTAATGTGTAACTGTATGTGAAAGTTAATACTGGTAGGTAGGTTAATGTGTAACTGTATGTGAAAGTTAATACTGGTAGGTAGGTTAATGTGTAACTGTATGTGAAAGTTAATACTGGTAGGTAGGTTAATGTGTAACTGGATGTGAAAGTTAATACTTGTAGGTAGGTAGGTTAATGTGTAACTGTATGTGAAAGTTAATACTGGTAGGTAGGTAAATGTGTAACTATGTGAAAGTTAATACTGGTTGGTAGGTTAATGTGTAACTGCATGTGAAAGTTAATACTGGTAGGTAGGTAGGTTGGTTAATGTGTAACTGCATGTGAAAGTTAATACTTGAAGGTAGGTTGGTTAATGTGTAACTGTATGTGAAAGTTAATACTGGTAGGTAGGTTAATGTGTAACTGGATGTGAAAGTTAATACTTGAAGGTAGGTTGGTTAATGTGTAACTGTATGTGAAAGTTAATACTGGTAGGTAGGTTAATGTGTAACTGTATGTGAAAGTTAATACTTGTAGGTAGGTTAATGTGTAACTGGATGTGAAAGTTAATACTGGTAGGTAGGTAAATGTGTAACTTATGTGAAAGTTAATACTGGTTGGTAGGTTAATGTGTAACTGCATGTGAAAGTTAATACTTGTAGGTAGGTAGGTGGTTAATGTGTAACTGCATGTGAAAGTTAATACTGGTAGGTAGGTAGGTTGGTAATGTGTAACTGCATGTGAAAGTTAATACTTGAAGGTAGGTTGGTTAATGTGTAACTGTATGTGAAAGTTAATACTGGTAGGTAGGTTAATGTGTAACTGGATGTGAAAGTTAATACTTGAAGGTAGGTTGGTTAATGTGTAACTGTATGTGAAAGTTAATACTGGTTGGTAGGTTAATGTGTAACTGCATGTGAAAGTTAACACTGGTAGGTTGGTTAATGTGTAACTGTATGTGAAAGTTAATACTGGTAGGTAGGTTAATGTGTAACTGGATGTGAAAGTTAATACTGGTAGGTAGGTAGGTTAATGTGTAACTGTATGTGAAAGTTAATACTTGAAGGTAGGTTGGTTAATGTGTAACTGTATGTGAAAGTTAATACTTGAAGGTAGGTTGGTTAATGTGTAACTGCATGTGAAAGTTAATACTTGAAGTAGGTTGGTTAATGTGTAACTGTATGTGAAAGTTAATACTGGTTGGTAGGTTAATGTGTAACTGCATGTGAAAGTTAATACTGGTAGGTAGGTAGGTAGGTTAATGTGTAACTGCATGTGAAAGTTAATACTGGTAGGTTGGTTAATGTGTAACTGTATGTGAAAGTTAATACTGGTAGGTAGGTTAATGTGTAACTGCATGTGAAAGTTAATACTGGTTGGTAGGTAGGTAGGTTAATGTGTAATTGCATGTGAAAGTTAATACTGGTAGGTAGGTAGGTTAATGTGTAACTGCATGTGAAAGTTAATACTGGTAGGTAGGTAAATGTGTAACTTTATGTGAAAGTTAATACTGGTTGGTAGGTTAATGTGTAACTGCATGTGAAAGTTAATACTGTAGGTAGGTAGGTTGGTTAATGTGTAACTGCATGTGAAAGTTAATACTGGTAGGTAGGTAGGTTGGTTAATGTGTAACTGCATGTGAAAGTTAATACTTGAAGGTAGGTTGGTTAATGTGTAACTGTATGTGAAAGTTAATACTGGTAGGTAGGTTAATGTGTAACTGGATGTGAAAGTTAATACTTGAAGGTAGGTTGGTTAATGTGTAACTGTATGTGAAAGTTAATACTGGTTGGTAGGTTAATGTGTAACTGCATGTGAAAGTTAATACTGGTAGGTAGGTAGGTAGGTTAATGTGTAACTGCATGTGAAAGTTAATACTGGTAGGTTGGTTAATGTGTAACTGTATGTGAAAGTTAATACTGGTAGGTAGGTTAATGTGTAACTGGATGTGAAAGTTAATACTTGTAGGTAGGTAGGTTAATGTGTAACTGTATGTGAAAGTTAATACTTGAAGGTAGGTTGGTTAATGTGTAACTGTATGTGAAAGTTAATACTTGAAGGTAGGTTGGTTAATGTGTAACTGCATGTGAAAGTTAATACTTGAAGGTAGGTTGGTTAATGTGTAACTGTATGTGAAAGTTAATACTGGTTGGTAGGTTAATGTGTAACTGCATGTGAAAGTTAATACTGGTAGGTAGGTAGGTAGGTTAATGTGTAACTGCATGTGAAAGTTAATACTGGTAGGTTGGTTAATGTAACTGTATGTGAAAGTTAATACTGGTAGGTAGGTTAATGTGTAACTTCATGTGAAAGTTAATACTGGTTGGTAGGTAGGTAGGTTAATGTGTAACTGCATGTGAAAGTTAATACTGGTAGGTAGGTAGGTTAATGTGTAACTGCATGTGAAAGTTAATACTGGTAGGTAGGTAATGTGTAACTTTATGTGAAAGTTAATACTGGTTGGTTAGGTTAATGTGTAACTGCATGTGAAAGTTAATACTTGTAGGTAGGTAGGTTGGTTAATGTGTAACTGCATGTGAAAGTTAATACTGGTAGGTAGGTAGGTTGGTTAATGTGTAACTGCATGTGAAAGTTAATACTTGAAGGTAGGTTGGTTAATGTGTAACTGGATGTGAAAGTTAATACTGGTAGGTAGGTTAATGTGTAACTGGATGTGAAAGTTAATACTTGAAGTAGGTTGGTTAATGTGTAACTGTATGTGAAAGTTAATACTGGTTGGTAGGTTAATGTGTAACTGCATGTGAAAGTTAATATGGTGTAGGTAGGTAGGTAGGTAGGTTAATGTGTAACTGCATGTGAAAGTTAATACTGGTAGGTAGGTAGGTAGGTAGGTAGGTTAATGTGTAACTGCATGTGAAAGTTAATACTGGTAGGTTGGTTAATGTGTAACTGTATGTGAAAGTTAATACTGGTAGGTAGGTAGGTAGGTAGGTAGGTTAATGTGTAACTGCATGTGAAAGTTAATACTGGTAGGTAGGTAGGTAGGTAGGTAGGTTAATGTGTAACTGTATGTGAAAATGAATACTGGTAGGTTGGTTAATGTGTAACTGCATGTGAAAGTTAATACTGGTAGGTAGGTTAATGTGTAACTGTATGTGAAAGTTAATACTGGTAGTAGGTAGGTTAATGTGTAACTGCATGTGAAAGTTAATACTTGAAGGTAGGTGGTTAATGTGTAACTGCATGTGAAAGTTAATACTTGAAGGTAGGTTGGTTAATGTGTAACTGTATGTGAAAGTTAATACTGGTTGGTAGGTTAATGTGTAACTGCATGTGAAAGTTAATACTTGTAGGTAGGTAGGTAGGTTAATGTGTAACTGCATGTGAAAGTTAATACTGGTAGGTTGGTTAATGTGTAACTCTATGTGAAAGTTAATACTGGTAGGTAGGTTAATGTGTAACTGGATGTGAAAGTTAATACTGGTAGGTAGGTAGGTTAATGTGTAACTGTATGTGAAAGTTAATACTGGTAGGTAGGTTAATGTGTAACTGTATGTGAAAGTTAATACTGGTAGGTAGGTTAATGTGTAACTGCATGTGAAAGTTAATACTGGTAGGTAGGTAGGTTAATGTGTAACTGCATGTGAAAGTTAATACTGGTAGGTTGGTTAATGTGTAACTGTATGTGAAAGTTAATACTGGTAGGTTGGTTAATGTGTAACTGCATGTGAAAGTTAATACTGGTAGGTAGGTTAATGTGTAACTGTATGTGAAAGTTAATACTGGTAGGTAGGTTAATGTGTAACTGCATGTGAAAGTTAATACTGGTAGGTAGGTTAATGTGTAACTGGATGTGAAAGTTAATACTTGTAGGTAGGTAGGTAGGTTAATGTGTAACTGTATGTGAAAGTTAATACTGGTAGGTAGGTTAATGTGTAACTGCATGTGAAAGTTAATACTGGTAGGTAGGTTAATGTGTAACTGTATGTGAAAGTTAATACTGGTAGGTAGGTAGGTAGGTAATGTGTAACTGCATGTGAAAGTTAATACTGGTAGGTTGGTTAATGTGTAACTGTATGTGAAAGTTAATACTGGTAGGTAGGTTAATGTGTAACTGGATGTGAAAGTTAATACTGGTAGGTAGGTAGGTTAATGTGTAACTGTATGTGAAAGTTAATACTGGTAGGTAGGTTAATGTGTAACTGTATGTGAAAGTTAATACTGGTAGGTAGGTTAATGTGTAACTGTATGTGAAAGTTAATACTTGTAGGTAGGTAGGTTAATGTGTAACTGGATGTGAAAGTTAATACTTGTAGGTAGGTAGGTTAATGTGTAACTGTATGTGAAAGTTAATACAGGTAGTTAGGTAAATGTGTAACTTTATGTGAAAGTTAATACTGGTTGGTAGGTAGGTAGGTTAATGTGTAACTGTATGTGAAAGTTAATACTGGTAGGTAGGTTAATGTGTAACTGCATGTGAAAGTTAATACTTGTAGGTAGGTAGGTTGGTTAATGTGTAACTGCATGTGAAAGTTAATACTGGTAGGTAGGTAGGTTGGTTAATGTGTAACTGTATGTGAAAGTTAATACTGATAGGTAGGTTAATGTGTAACTGCATGTGAAAGTTAATACTGGTAGGTAGGTTAATGTGTAACTGTATGTGAAAGTTAATACTGGTAGGTTGGTTAATGTGTAACTGCATGTGAAAGTTAATACTGGTAGGTTGGTTAATGTGTAACTGTATGTGAAAGTTAATACTGGTAGGTTGGTTTATGTGTAACTATGTGAAAGTTAATACTGGTTGCTAGGTATGTTTGTTAATGTGTAATGTGGGATCACATTATAAAATAAATGTTTTTCTCCAAAACACGTTGGCCACAATTACTCATACCCTTTTATTAAATACCTTTTTAAATACCAATCTCTTTTTGCCAAGATAACTGCTCTGAGTTTTCTGTTATAATGCCTGATGTGTTTGCACAACACCTGACCTGAGATCAGAGACCATTCCTCCATACAGACTCTCCAGATCCTTCAGATTCCCAGATCCATGTTTATGCTTCTCTTCAGTTCGGACCACTCATTTTCTATAGGGTTCTGGGACGGTCATGGCAGAAGCTTCATTTTGTGCTCCCTAACAAATGTTTGTGTTGATTTTGATGTTTGTCTTGGATCGTTGTCCAGATGGCAGATCCAACCATGGCCCATAATAAGATTTCTAGCAGAAGGTGTCAGGTTTTGATTTTTTATCTGTTGATATTTAATAGAATCCACAATGCCATGTATCTGAATAAGAAGTCCAGGACCTCCTGCAGAAAAATAGGTCCCCAACATTAAAGATCCAATGGTTTATTAAATTGTACACATGGGGTACTTTTTATCCTCATGTCCACCAAACTATCTAGTGTGCTTACTGCCAAAAAGCTCTTTTTTTAGTCTCATCTGACCACAGAACCCTGTGCCGTTTGAAGATCCAGTCGTGTCTGACACCTGAATATGCTGGAGTTTGTTTTTGGGGGAGTGAGGAGGATCTTTCTTGAAACCCTCTCAAACAACGTGGGGTTGTAGGGGTTGTTTGATAATTTTTTTATGTAATACTGGTAGGTAGGTAGGTAGGTTAATGTGTAACTGCATGTGAAAGTTAATACTGGTAGGTAGGTAAGGCAAGTTTATTTATATAGCATATTTCATACACAATGGCAATTCAAAGTGCTTTACATAGAAAAAATTAATAATCAAAAGTAATCAGAATAATTAGAACAGTTTAGAATAAAACATGAAAAATAAAAATAATTATAAAAATAAAATACAGTAAATAATTAAAACAATTTAGAATCAAAAATAAAACGTAGTACGCAGTAACAGTCGGACGAACAGTGGCAAAATGCACAGCTAAACAGATGTGTTTTGAGCCTGGATTTAAATGTGACTACTGTAGGAGCTCACCTGATCTCTTCTGGAAGCTGGTTCCAGTGGCGGCTGTTGGCATAATAGCTAAAAGCAGACTCTCCATGCTTAGAGTGAACCCTTGGTGTTTCTAGCTGATGTGAGTGATCTAGGTAGGTAGGTTTGAATAAGCATCAACAAATGATTTGTGCACTATCAACATTTCCATTAGTTTTTTAAAGTGCCTACTAGGCTGTTTTTATTTTGCAGCTCTCCTACAACAGGTTTACATTAACCCAATGTCAAAAGCACTATTTTACTCATGCTGCACATCACTTCATTTCTCAAAGCAGACTGAGCTCATGAAGTAGCGTGTGTATGACACGCCAATTCGTATTTCCATTTTTTGGCGTGCCATCAGTAAGGGTTAATGCCCGACGAGGTGTCCATTGTAAAGTTTTAATGGACGACGGCGAGGCGTGAACCGGCCGACGTGCAGCGGAGGACGAAGTCCATTAAAACCTAACAATGGACACCTCGGAGGGCATTAACCCGCTTATACCATGGTCACTTGCCAAATAAAACATTTTTAAAACATTAGTTTATATTTTAATTAGGCTAAATCTAGTTTTTACAAATAATAACTTGCCTGACGGTTTATTTAGCAACCGGAGATATTTTATAGATATTTATAGTCCGCTCAGCTTGTAGAACCCTTCAAAAATGCTTTTTTTTTTTCATGAAACACAGGTAGGCATAGTTATTTTTTTATTACACATAAAACAATTAATCAAACAAAAATCAGAAAAACACACAAAAAAACAAACAAACAATTAGTTCTGAGCACCAGCGATTTGCGCTTATATAGGGCAATAAATTAATCAGATCAAAGAGAGGGTCATTTGCCTAGCTACATTCTAGCTTTTTTATTTACAATTAATTTCAACGTTTCCATTTATAGTGCAATTTGAAAAAGTCGGCCAGTCAGAAGGATCCACAAAAGCTGGGTAACGTTACTGCCCAGGATGGGCACTTGATGCAGACAGTACGTTGCTCCAGCTTCGTCTCTCACGGACAGACGGAGCCGCCCGCAGACTGCTCTCGCATCGATGGCCTGTCACCGTCATTATTTGACGGCTCTCCAGCCCAGCATCGGAGAGTCGACCTACAGCATACCAGTCGTCAAAGTTGCCATATTCTCCATAAATGTTAAAAGAAATAACGAAGTCGCTCATTGTTGTATTAGGCTATAGAATCTAACGTTAGATGTTTGTTTTGATAGAGCGTTTGACTGCCTGTTGCTATGGTTACTCACAGCTGTTGTAGGCAGCGCATTTATTTATTCATTTCGAATAGTAAACAGGCAGTTTCACCAGAACTACTTAAATTTACTAGTCCTCTATCACCTTTTAATGGACACCCTGCAGCCAATCAGAATCGAGTATTCACCCAGACCATGGTATAAAGACGCATAATCGCCTTTCAGCGTGTTTATAAACGCCGTTTGACTTAACGTTATATAAATATATGACTTACTCAACCCCGTCCCTAAACCTAACTGTTACTGGGGTAATGGCATTTATGACTGTTCCCTTACCATCCTCCTAGGTAAAAAAAAAGATATGACTTACCTCAACCCCATCCCTAAACTTAACCGTCACTGGGGTTAATGGCATTTATGACTGGAGATTTGACTGCGTGTACAGACCCGCGGAATGACGCGGACGTTAATGGCGTAGGCATACACGCAGATAGCTCAAAATGCGTAGAGATAACACGCCACCTGACTCGAAAGTGGCGTGTATGTTTACGCAAAAGTCATGATGTCATGTTGCTCAAAGAATCTGAAAACATTTGGACCCTCCCAAAAGGGATGAAAATTATAGTTTGGGGGGTTAGTAAAAATAATAATTAGTAATTGAGTTGGCTACACAGATTTGTGTTCACTTCAGTCGTGATAATTCAGTGCGTTCATCTGAGTCTCATTGATCTGTCACTGCTCATCAATGTCAGAATATTTGCGATGACCAATCAAAGTATGCTGCTTTATGTTTTCAAAAGCATGCAAATTGTTGAGTTGCCAGCATGTTTTGTGATGCTTTCTCCAGTGTGTGTAAAGTCTCAGTGTGGCCGTGTACCATGAGTGATCGCTCTTGTATTCGACCTCGAGCGCTCTTGGAAAAATTGGTTGCAATCTGAAATGTCAACAATAGAGGCTGCTAAAAAATACATAAAGCACCTTTAAATGTATTTTTTTAAAGTGCCTTTTCTTTTATGCAACTTAATAAAGCTGCTACAATACGAGTAACTAAAGTCTAAACGTAAGGAAAACTCAAGAAGACAACATATTTGCTGTGATTCCTCTTCTGTGGAGCTGATCGGTCCTGAATAAATAAATCCTGCCCATTGTCAGACTGCATTTGTGAACTTACAAACCCAAACAGCTGGTTTAGAGGGCAAAACGGCAACCTTTCTGAGAAACACAGCCGCTGTCATCAGATTATTGTGTGATCCATACGAATAAATCAAAGTCTTGCTCTAGGCCCAATAGTGAAAGTTAACGAATCAGGTTTGTACGGTGGTTTTCATTTCACAGCTCTGTCTCCTTTAACACACCTGATTCAGATCATCAACTAATAAGAAAACAACGAGTTACTGTTGTGGATCTGCACAATTAACCGTTAAAAGATAGCGATCCCCACACGATCTCATTCCTAAACGACAACAATTTTTTGGTTATGTCTATAGTATTGGAATAAAAGTTTGTAAAAAGAAGCCACGAAGTCGTTCCAAATGGCGGGTTTCGATTCGTGGTGAAGGTTTCAAGCGTCTTCCGTCTCTTCCATGGCAAAGTGAATTTCAATTAAATGTAAACCTTTAATCTTATCAATTAACTCGTTTCATCTGACTCCATAAAATGAAAAGGTTTATCAATGATATCTGTGCATCATCTAATACGTTAAACATTACTTTACTTTACGTAATCAAAATGTTCTATCTGAATGTAAATTAATTTACCTTAATTGTTTTTAGCGATGCTCTTGCTTTTGGTTGTAGTTTTAGCTCTGTCCTAAATGACAATCTTCTCAATCTATGGTTTCACTGAGACAGTTTAAAAACAGTGCAGTGGTTTACAGTATGTGTGTATTTGAGACTTTATTTGCATTTGAGATTTGAGACAGTGCTCAAAATGGGCCGGTCCGCACCGTACCTTTACTTTTATCGCGTTTCGCCACTTCTGACATTTTGTCGGTGATGCCCCGAATTCTGTGACCCTAGGCACTGTATTGAACTAGTCCAACCTGATCCCAATCCTACGGTCACCAATTAGTGTCACAATTTTAAATTAGTGTCAAATTTATGGAAGCTTGTTTTTTCTGTGAAAAAACTATTCTGGCTTTATATCTAAACTTGGAACTGCGATAAAATAAAGTCACAGCAAGTTATGAACCCGAAAAATTAAGTTTCCCAAATCTTCTCAAAACTCTGGATTCTGATAGAGGGCCATGAGACTTAGACCTGAGTGCAAAAATGGAGGCTCTAGACCCTTCCAGAGCTGAGATATCGAAACTCAAAAATTCGGCCCGAAAAAAAAACGACAGTGGTACCCCTTACGTTTTTTTTTTTTTTTCGGGCGAAAAATTAAGTTTCTCCAATCTTCCCAAAACTCTGGATTCTGATAGAGGGCCATGAGACTTAGACCTGAGTGCAAAAATGGAGGCTCTAGACCCTTCCAGAGCTGAGATATCGAAACTCAAAAATTCGGCCCGAAAAAAAAACGACAGTGGTACCCCTTACGTTTTTTTTTTTTTTTCGGGTGAAAAATTAAGTTTCTCCAATCTTCCCAAAACTCTGGATTCTGATAGAGGGCCATGAGACTTAGACCTGAGTGCAAAAATGGAGGCTCTAGCCCCTTCCAGAGCTGAGATATCGAAACTCAAAAATTCGGCCCGAAAAAAAAACGACAGTGGTACCCTTACGTTTTTTTTTTTTTCGGGCGAAAAATTAAGTTTCTCCAGTCTTCCCAAAACTCTGGATTCTGATAGAGGGCCATGAGACTTAGACCTGAGTGCAAAATGGAGGCTCTAGCCCCTTCCAGAGCTGAGATATCGAAACTCAAAAATTCGGCCCGAAAAAAAAAACGACAGTGGTACCCCTTACGTTTTTTTTTTTGGGCGAAAAATTAATTTCTCCAATCTTCCCAAAACTCTGGATTCTGATAGAGGGCCATGAGACTTAGACCTGAGTGCAAAAATGGAGGCTCTAGCCCCTTCCAGAGCTGAGATATCGAAACTCAAAAATTCGGCCCGAAAAAAAAACGACAGGTACCCCTTACGTTTTTTTTTTTTTCGGGTGAAAAATTAAGTTTCTCCAATCTTCCCAAAACTCTGGATTCTGATAGAGGGCCATGAGACTTAGACCTGAGTGCAAAAATGGAGGCTCTAGCCCCTTCCAGAGCTGAGATATCGAAACTCAAAAATTCGGCCCGAAAAAAAACGACAGTGGTACCCCTTACGTTTTTTTTTTTTCGGGCGAAAAATTAAGTTTCTCCAATCTTCCAAAACTCTGGATTCTGATAGAGGGCCATGAGACTTAGACCTGAGTGCAAAAATGGAGGCTCTAGCCCCTTCCAGAGCTGAGATATCGAAACTCAAAAATTCGGCCCGAAAAAAAAAAACGACAGTGGTACCCCTTACGTTTTTTTTTTTTTGGGCGAAAAATTAAGTTTCTCCAATCTTCCCAAAACTCTGGATTCTGATAGAGGGCCATGAGACTTAGACCTGAGTGCAAAAATGGAGGCTCTAGCCCTTCCAGAGCTGAGATATCGAAACTCAAAAATTCGCCCCAAAAAAAAAAACGACAGTGGTACCCCTTACGTTTTTTTTTTTCGGGCGAAAAATTAATTTCTCCAATCTTCCCAAAACTCTGGATTCTGATAGAGGGCCATGAGACTTAGACCTGAGTGCAAAAATGGAGGCTCTAGCCCCTTCCAGAGCTGAGATATCGAAACTCAAAAATTCGGCCCGAAAAAAAAAACGACAGTGGTACCCCTTACGTTTTTTTTTTTTCGGGCGAAAAATTAAGTTTCTCCAATCTTCCCAAAACTCTGGATTCTGATAGAGGGCCATGAGACTTAGACCTGAGTGCAAAATGGAGGCTCTAGCCCCTTCCAGAGCTGAGATATCGAAACTCAAAAATTCGCCCCGAAAAAAAAACGACAGTGGTACCCTACGTTTTTTTTTTTGGGCGAAAAATTAATTTCTCCAATCTTCCCAAAACTCTGGATTCTGATAGAGGGCCATGAGACTTAGACCTGAGTGCAAAAATGGAGGCTCTAGCCCCTTTCAGAGCTGAGATATCGAAACTCAAAAATTCGGCCCAAAAAAAAAACGACAGTGGTACCCCTTACGTTTTTTTTTTCGGGCGAAAAATTAAGTTTCTCCAATCTTCCCAAAACTCTGGATTCTGATAGAGGGCCATGAGACTTAGACCTGAGTGCAAAAATGGAGGCTCTAGCCCCTTCCAGAGCTGAGATATCGAAACTCAAAAATTCGGCCCGAAAAAAAAACGACAGTGGTACCCCTTACGTTTTTTTTTTGGGCGAAAAATTAAGTTTCTCCAATCTTCCCAAACTCTGGATTCTGATAGAGGGCCATGAGACTTAGACCTGAGTGCAAAAATGGAGGCTCTAGCCCTTCCAGAGCTGAGATATCGAAACTCAAAAATTCGGCCCGAAAAAAAAAACGACAGTGGTACCCCTTACGTTTTTTTTTTTGGGCGAAAAATTAAGTTTCTCCAATCTTCCCAAAACTCTGGATTCTGATAGAGGGCCATGAGACTTAGACCTGAGTGCAAAAATGGAGGCTCTAGCCCCTTCCAGAGCTGAGATATCGAAACTCAAAAATTCGGGCCGAAAAAAAAACGACAGTGGTACCCCTTACGTTTTTTTTTTTTCGGGCGAAAAATTAAGTTTCTCCAATCTTCCCAAACTCTGGATTCTGATAGAGGGCCATGAGACTTAGACCTGAGTGCAAAAATGGAGGCTCTAGCCCCTTCCAGAGCTGAGATATCGAAACTCAAAAATTCGGCCGAAAAAAAAAACGACAGTGGTACCCCTTACGTTTTTTTTTTTCGGGCGAAAAATTAAGTTTCTCCAATCTTCCCAAAACTCTGGATTCTGATAGAGGGCCATGAGACTTAGACCTGAGTGCAAAAATGGAGGCTCTAGCCCCTTCCAGAGCTGAGATATCGAAACTCAAAAAATCGGCCCGAAAAAAAAACGACAGTGGTACCCCTTACGTTTTTTTTTTTGGGGCGAAAAATTAAGTTTCTCCAATCTTCCCAAACTCTGGATTCTGATAGAGGGCCATGAGACTTAGACCTGATGCAAAAATGGAGGCTCTAGCCCCTTCCAGAGCTGAGATATCGAAACTCAAAAATTCGGCCCGAAAAAAAAAAACGACAGTGGTACCCTTACGTTTTTTTTTTTTTCGGGCGAAAAATTAATTTCTCCAATCTTCCCAAACTCTGGATTCTGATAGAGGGCCATGAGACTTAGACCTGAGTGCAAAAATGGAGGCTCTAGCCCCTTCCAGAGCTGAGATATCGAAACTCAAAAAATCGGCCCGAAAAAAAAAACGACAGTGTACCCCTTACGTTTTTTTTTTTTTCAAAAAAAAAA